>JAJJWX010001769.1:0-78440 GCA_023529315.1 Papaver bracteatum
ATAATGATCTGGAGTTACGGTATGAGTTAGTATTAGCCTGAGTCCGAGTTTGAGAAGAAATGGGACCGAGCAGAAGACAAATCAGAGAATGGTTATTCTCTTGACCATCTATGTGTTCGGAGGAGTTTGAATAGAACTGGGAACTAGTTAGATAAGAATCCCGAGATTTAATGGTTCTCATCTCGATGTGAGATATTTGTTTTTGGTCGTACAAGATATTTAGTGGTACAAGCCAACGGTAGATATGAAATGTTTGTTATTCACGCGGCTGGGAGGTGTTAGCCAAGCCTGAATTATAGAGCAAGAACAGGGAGAGTTAACTGTGTACGGGCTGGAGAGTGGAGCTCGAGATACAGTGAGTTGTATCAGTTTGGAGTACTGCTGCCAATGCCGAAAGAAGATGCATGGAAGTTGGTGACTGACGGGAACTAGAGCAAGAAGAAAGAGGGTTGCTGTCGTGGGGAGCGGACCAGCTTTGCATGCATGGTTATGGCACTGACGGAAGGAGAAATTAATGGAGATGCTGCCACAGTGACGCTGTGATACTCGAGTTGGGAAATTGCTGATGATCGGTACTTGCTGGCATAAGTTCGAATGAGCATGGAGCTGAACTGGTGGTTTGTGGTTGGCTGCTAACGTTCGTCGATGATGCTGGAATTCAGAGAAGATGGTGATGTTGGGAGCTGTGTGATGGCAGTGGGAGAGAGTGATGAGAAAAGATGCTGAAGACTGCCGGGAATTTGATGTAGCAGCGAGACGTATAGCTGCTTGATGCGAGTGCTGTATTGCAGCTGAAAACAACACGGACGGTTCATGGTAGTGAACGAGAGAAAGATGGCATGCATGGCTGTGGTCAGAGACGCTGTGGGATAGTAACGTGAGATGAGATGATGGGTTATGCCAGCAATTGATGAAGCTCGAGATAATGGGCTGGATATAATCACAGGAGTAAATAAAGAGTTATTGGGCTGTAATGATACATGAGCTGGGCTAACAGCTGCTGCACGAGCCCAACAGGCTTGTAGCCAAAGTTTTACACGGCCAGAACAAAACCAAAGGTGCGGTTATTTCAGATTTGCCGTGAGTTTTGGCAAGTTACTTCGTCCGGGATTTGATGTACGGGACATAATTCTAAGGAGGTGCACTTTCCTATTTTTATTAGGTTTCCTAGTTTTATTAAAGAAGAGGTTACAAAACTCTATATATATGGAAGCCTAGGCACAAATCTTATTATCTTTAGAATTAATCTCTACTACTACTTTTTCTAGGGTTTGCAATATGATAGAATTTCTTCTTTTTCTTGTTATGAACTCCTTGAATATGAGTGCTTAATTTTATTATTGGTTATGGAATAATTGGATTTCACATAATATGGTTTTTGATATGATAAATTAGTTTTGTCTTCATATTTTATCGATTATGATTCACAATTTATAGTGTTACATGATTTGAATGATTGTTTGATCGAGTCGCGAATCGGTTGAGTTTGTTTTCATCTCTATTGCTAGTTTAGGGTTTATTATACGTAAAAGTGATACTCCTTGAATGCAAGTAGCATAAATATGATTATGGTTTGTAGTGATATATTCTTATGATCATATGTGAATCGTAACCTTTGTTAAATTGAATTAGTGCGCTTTCCACGTTCAATTGCTTTGATTGGCCTGATTTCATAGAACTTAATGCATCTAGGGAATTAAACTTGATTAGTGCTCTTACACATTAGGTTGTTATTTTAGATAGAACTCATACTCGCATCTTTTAATGTGTTTGTTGATGACAAAAGGAGATTTGCGGGATATTCTTGCGATCAAGATATTCTAGGGCTTTTGATAAAAGTTGAGATTAAATATCAATTCTAATTATTGTTTTGAAAGCATGTTAGTGAATGAAGATGAATCCTTAACCAATATATTTTCTATTTGATTTTATTTTACTTTAGCATATAAAAATAAAAAAAACCCTGGTGATTATTTATAAGAAGCCAATAATATTTTGACAACCTAGACCTCTCTGTGGGATCGATCCTTTCTTGCCCTTGCTATATTTATATTTTGAGTAGTAAGAAAGTGTAAATTATTTTTGACGCATACGACAGCGATCACACTTAAATTTCTTTCCCAAGCTTCTTTCTTTGTTGTCGGAATTACAACCTCTGTTGGTAATACTGCTTCTACTCCATATGTTAAGCAATAAGGAGACATTCCAGTTGCCTCTCTTCTAGTTGTATTGTATGCAGGAGACTGCACTAGGTACTTGCTCGCACCACCCTTTGAGATGTCCTTCTAATTTATTTTTGATTGTATCTGCGATTGTTTTATTTGTTGCCTCTGCCTGTCCATTAGCTTGTGGATATAACGGAGTTGATTTCCCATATTTTATCCTAAAAGCACTTAGTAACATCTCTATATTACGCCCTTCAAATTGTTTTCCATTATCGATACTAATCTGTCTTTGGAACTCAGTATCGCAAATGATGTTCTCAAATATGAACGTAAAAACATCTTTATCACGAATATGCGGTACTTCTTTTACTTCATGCGAGCTTCGTAAAATAATCTTGCGACTATCAAATATCTCCTTTGTCCGGATCCGCAGTAAATGGTCCAACAATATCCAACCCCCATTTCCCAAAAGGCCAGCAGCTTGTTGAAGAAGTTAATGTTGCCCCTGGTGCATGAATTCTTTTACCATGTCGTTGACATTCCTTGCATCTTCGTACGAACAATTTTGCATCTGTATGCATATAAGGCCAGTAATATCCTTGTATCTTTGATCTGTACGCTAGATATCTTCCCCCACTATGATTTCCAGCTTCTCCTCCATGTAACATCTTCAATATCTTTTCTCCTTCTTCACGAGTTAAGCACTTGAGAGGTGGTCCGCTGAAAGATTTTCTGTATAAAATTCCTTCTCGTAGCTCATAGTTTGTTGCACGAATCTTTAATTTATGTGCTTCTAGTCTGTTTCTGGATAGTTCTCCTGTTGCGAGATATGCATGAATTTCTTTTCTCCAATCTTCGATGTTATTTGGTAATTCTCTTTCTACTTCCATCGCAACTGCCTCCTCAATTTCTTCTTCTTTGTTCACCGATGGGTGTTTAATCGTCTGAATTTTGATATTTCTTGTATTAGGATTTGTCATCATACTTGGAATGAATGCAAAAGCATCTGCGAGTCGATTGTATTTCCTTGTTATATGCCTCCACTTTAATTTTGGTATCTTTGCAGATAATTCAGCAACAAGTTTCTTGTATTTCTTCAAGGAAGACTCATTTGTGGTATATTCCCCTTTAATTTGACAAATTACCAATTTGCGAATCACTTGTTATCCTTGTACTTTCAAGCTTCTTTCAATTGCGATCTTCAATGCGTGCACTACATCTTCAGTACTCTGTTTCATTGTTCGTGGATGTAAATTCTAGTCCCGAATGAGAATGCGATCTTTTCTCCTTCCCGGTGAGATCAACACAACTCCAATTCCATTCCCTCACTGTTGGATGATCCGTCTACTAAAATTTCCCATCTATTTGGTTCTGTTAAAAAGTCTTTTGGATTCCCAAACTCTTCTTCAACATCCATCATTTCTTCTACTGCTTCATCTTCTTCCAAAGGAAATTCTGCCAAGAAATCTGCGACGACTTGTGACTTTTGTGATGATAATACTTCATATATTATCTTGTAATGGTTTACTTGTGCATTCCACCTTTCTATTCTCCCTGACCTTTTGGTGTTCTTCATAACTGATTCAATTGGAACCTTGTTTACCACTTTTATCACTTGTGCTTGGAAGTATATTCGTAACTTGAATGATGCATAAACCAGGGCTAAGATTAACTTCTACATTTTAGAATAATTTCTCTCTGCTGCATTAAAAGTTTTACTGATGTAGTAAATGGGCCTTTCTATTCCTGCGTCTATTCGCAACAGAACTTCACTTAGGGCATATGGAGTTGTTGCGAGGTATACCAATAATTATTCGTTTTTCTCTGGTTTCTATAATATGGATGTATTTGTGAGATATTATTTGATTCCTTGAAAAGCTCTTTCACATTCATTAGTCCACTTGAATTTTGCTCCCTTCTTAAGTATGTTGAAAAAATGTTTGCACTTATCTGACATTCGCGAAATAAATCTTCCGAGTGAAGCCAAGAGTCCATTTAGATTTTGTACTTCCTTTACGGTTGCAGGTGTTGGCATGTCACGAACTGCTTGTACTTTTTCTGGATCAACTTGTATTCCCTCCTTTGATACTATATATCCCAAGCATTTTCCAGACGCAACTCCAATTATACATTTCTCATGATTTAACTTGATGTTGAACTTTCTCATTTATTCAAATATTTCCTTCAAATCTTGCACATGATCTTTGGATTCTTTGATTTTTATCAACATATCATCTACATATACTTCCAAAGTTTTATGTATCCACTTTGCGAACACTTTTTCAACCATTCGTTGATATGTAGCACCCGCATTTCGCAAACCAAATGGCATCTTCACATAACAATACAAACCTCTTGGAGCAAAAAAGGCAGTATGTTCTTGATCTTCTTCTACGAGTGATATTTGATTATACCCTTTATATCCATCAAGTGAAGCGACTCTATCATGTCCTGCAGCTGATTCCACCATTTGTGGTATGTCTGGAAATGGAAAGCTATCTTTGGGGTAGGCTTTGTTTAGATCAGTGAAATCTATACAAATTCTTATCCCTTTATTCTTTTTCGGAACAATGACCATATTCGCAATCCATTCTGGGTATTTTGCTTGTCTTATGATTCCTGCATCCAACATCTTTTATAATTCTTCTTCTATCTATGCATGATAATTTTGTGATATCTTCCTTATTCTTTGTTTGAATGGTCTTACGTTTTTATCGATGTTCAATCTATGACACGCCACTGATGGATCAATTCTTGGTATCTCATCTACACTTCCTGTGAATATATCTTTATATTCTCGTAAGAGATCAATAGTTCTCTTTTCTTCTTCTTCATCCATCTTAGTTCCAATCCGCAAGAATAAAGGCTCATCTTTACTTCCAATATTTACTTCTTTAGTTGGTTCAGCTGCAACATAGCTTGGATTTTTCTCCCCCATAGTTGTTGGTTCTTTGATTATTTTTGCTGGTTCCCCTTCTTTTTCTGGAATCTCACTTGGTATTCCTCTCCCTTCCTTTGCTCTTATTTTATACACTCTAAATTATTCTTCCTTTTATACCTCATTCGCAAGTTTTCTACGAAACTGTTTCTTTCTTGCTCTCCCCCCACACTGTTTTACTTCAATGGATATTACAAAAGTTTTCTGGAATCTTGATCTCCTTTTATTTCCTGTATTCCATTTGGTGTAGGAAAATTTTGATTTTCTGATGTAATGTTGAAGCAACATCTTTGATCGCATGAATCCATGACCTTCCTATCAGCATATTATATGGAGATTCCATATCTATCACATAAGACTATATGTGTTTCGATTTCCCCTAGCAATATTCGCAGTGCTATTTCCCCCTTAGATTTTGTTGTAGATTTTCCTAATCCATGAATGATACATTTTGAATTTGTGATTTCTTCATCTTTAATTCCCATCCCTTTAAGTGCATGACAGAATATGATATTAACAAAACTCCCTGTATCAACCAAAATTCGGTTTAATTTCCATTTTTCTATGGTTTTCTTCTCTTCTCGCATGACTGGAACTGTGATCACCAATGGTGAAGTGTGGTTCAAGTCTTCATTTGAATTTCTGCTACTGAAAATGTGATTTTCTGTTTTTCCCATTCTTCTAAAGTTGTTATTTTCTCCTCCTCCATGATCTTTCTTCCTCTACAATCTCGCTTGTATATCTTTCCCTTCATGTTATTATGAAATTCATCAATCATTGTCTTTGTGATCATATTACATTCTTATTTTTTGCAATATCCATCTACTGACTCCATTTGATCTTCAAATTTTCCACAATTCCTTCAAATTTTGGCTATCCCAATCCCCTCCTTCTAGCGCCAATTATGTAGTTGCAGAATAACCTACAACTACACCCTCAGTAGAATTAGTAAATCTTGAGAAATTCTTGATGTTGAATGACAACTTTTTTATTAATTCTCTCAATTGATTACAAAGAAGTATCTAAATGGAACTAGAATAGTTACAACTTTCTCTATTCTCTTTCCTAAGATAATTTCTAATACTCACCAAAAGAACCTCTCGAATTTTACATTTGAACTCCTATTTATAATGAACTTTGTACAGCTGTATATGTGTTGCGAAGTATCGCAACACATCTTCTTACGATTATTCTATCTTCGCAAATCTTTATACTTCCCTGTGCTTCCTCTATCTTCGTATTGTTTTGTAGTTCTTTCCTCTTATATTTGTCATGATGTTCGTAAGTTAATGCCTTGTGATATTCGGTACCTACACTTTCTTCGGTCACAAAGTCGAGGAGAAGGGTTGATTTGGGGAGGGAAGCGAAGAAAGGTGTTGAGACCAGAATAGTTTTGGAAAGGTAATATCTCGACTTGTATCATAAAAATGGAAGCTTCAGGAAGCTTACAAGAGATATAAGCCTTTTTGGGAGAGCTTGCCAAGTTTCCTTTCTGAGAGTATTGTATTTTTCTCCTGACCGAGACTTTTCGTCTGGTGGAAATAGGTAAGACCTATTTATATAATTCGAGATTGAAACGTACCCTAGTCTTATTAAGGAAGAGAGTAAAGGGTGAAATAATGGGAGGAGGTGGTAACCGCATGGTGTTTATGGGTGAAAACGTTTTCACCATTATTTCCTCATTTATTTGACCTCTTTATTCATATTCATGCTTTTTTAATGCAAGCATAGTGTACGCTGCATGCTGTGACCGCCAAACCAAGACCCTGGAAAGTATCCCCCAGTTTGTGTTGATGTCTCGAATGTTCTTGGAGAACATGTAATACGTTGTTGTGGCTTGGCAAGTCGAGCTTGGGGAAATTTCTATCCTGGTGACCTTCGACGGTCGAGATTTTGCATATTGAGAGGTGCATTGCACACCTTAGTTTTGGTAGTGAGGGCCATAATGGTGGAGCGACTAGGTTGTCATGCCGTTGGCATGGCATGGTATGGTTTGGCGTGGCCAAACTTAGGTTTTCGGACCCAAAAGTCATAAGTCATGAGGTGACTTTAGACGGCCAGGATTCGCTCATGGGTTTAAAGGGTGGCCATTGATGGCTGCATTCCTTTGTTTTGGTTGCCGCATGGGGAAGGTGCGACCAGGGTATTGTTTAGACTTGGCGCATAGGGCCTATGGTCTGCCATGGGCGTATGGCATGGCTAGGGCCAAGGAAAAGGTGCTTGGCTTGGCACAGTGTGACTAGCATAGCTAAGGCCAAGGCATGGGTGTTTGGCTTGGTGCGTCAAGCTCGTCTAGGTGCGGTTTGTCTTGGCGTGTGGGGCCAAGGGTTTTTCATGGTCGTATGGCATAGTTAGGTCCAAGTCAAGGGCGCTTGGCTTGGTATGGCTAGCTTGGCTGGGTACGGTTTGGTTTGGGCGTGTGGGGCTGAGGGTTTGTATGTCCGCATAGCATAGCCAGCTTTGGTCAGGTGCGTGACCAATCTAGGGTTGTTTGAGCCAAAGTCACGAGGTGACTTTGGGTGGCCAGGATTTGCTCTTGGGTTTGAAGGGCAACCGTTGATTAGTGCATGCCTTCTTTTTAGTAGTTGTAGGGGAAGGCCAGGAGGGTGGCACGGCTAGGTGAGGGAGCTTGGCTTGTCATGACATAACTAGCATGGCTAGGGCCAAGGAAAAGTACGTTTGGCATGGCGCAGCTATCTTGGCTAGGTTTGGTTCGGCTTGGCATGCAGATCCAAAGGGTAACCATGGGCGCATAGCGTGATTTTGTAATGTGGGACCAAGGAGTAGCCATGGGCGCTAGGTGCGATCTTGGTATGTGGGTCCAAGGAGTATCCATGGGCGCATGGCGCGTTTAGCTTGGGATAGGCACATAACCAAGCAAGGGTTTTAAGCTAAAGGTTGTGAGGGGACCTTAGAAGGCCATGATTTGCTCCTGGTATTGAAAGGACATTGTTGATTGTTGCATGCCTTCACTTTAGTAGTCGTGAGGAGAAGGCCAGCAGGGTGGCGTGTCTAGCATAGCTAGGTCCATGGTATGGTGGGATTAGCATGACACTACTAGCTTGGGATAGATGTGGCTGGCATGATTTTCCATTGGCACAAGGGTGCGGTTAGCATGGTTGGCAGGCTTCAGCGCGGTTGGGTGTGGTTGGCATGATTTTCCATTGGCACACGAGTTGTGGCTAGTAATATCTATGGCCATGGTATTACGGTGCTGCAAGTCACGCATAATGATAACGCGTTACAGAGTTGCAGGCCAAATCAGAGTTCCGCCGTAATGGCGTATTGCGAAGCCATAATAGCGGTATACTGTATAGACCGTTAAGTGTCGAGAATGACATGACCCTGCAGAGCCAGTGAAGCAAAAAGGTAGCTCTACACTGTAAAGACATTTGGCTAAGGAATGAATCTTATTGACCGACACAGTAAGGCTTCATTGAGGAGAAGGCAAGAAGAAGCCAAAGTGACATATGAAACATGCGATGTTGGCATTAAGGCATATCCGTGGAATTCAGTTGGACCAAACTCAAGGATGATGCAAGAGTGTAGAATAGATCAAGAGTAGGTCCATGGCGTTAGTTCAAGGTTGGCCAAAGCTTGAACAATGCAAACAAGTTAGTAATGCAAGAGTTGCATTGCTGTTGTCAAGCTAATTGGAAAACTGAAGTATACGTGGCGCATGAGTAACTAGAGTGATCTTAAGGAGATGGCCTCAACAAGTAAAGCCTAAAGAGTGTCCGTGCATTAGCTTAGAGTAATGAAAATGTAGGGCCAAGAGGGATGTACGTTGGCGCAAGGCAGAATCCAGTAGGCCAAGACAAGTGGCGCAATAAGGCTCAAGTGACGGTTACAAGTTGGTTACGAGATTCACAAGCATTCCAATGACGCGTGATGAAGAGGAGCGATTATAAAGGAGTTTATAATCGTGGAAGAAGAGTTATAACCGCAATAGAATAGGTGCTGGACGATTGGCGCAAGTTAGGAGAGAACTGGTCAGTTGGCACGGTTACTGGCGGCTACAGAACTGCTTTATGGGACAGATGGATGTCCCATGCGTGTGTAACGGTTATGCATGGTTTGGAAAAGCAAAGCTACTGTTTTAATAGTCCTGAGGCATGAGAAATTCGGTATCTAGCCTGTGTGATGTTTTCATAGACATGGGCTGTGATGGCCTTGAGAATCCTCTTATTTCTGAAGATAAGGGCAGGCTAGACCTACTTGAAGGAAGGACATCAGATTGGTTTAAATAATTTGACGAAAGGGTAGGTGCAGTCGAGGACAAGGTGTCTGATGAAACCTTGTTGAATTGCGAAACCAATACTGAAGTGACTGAATTGAAGGTGCAATTAAGTGACATAAAGACCATACTAACAAGCCATGCGAAGCAAATGTCTGAGGAAGTGGCTAGCATTTGCGGGTTAATCAGTAACGGCATGTTTTTAGGAGGAAACGTGCATAGAGAAATCTCAAATCGAGTCTCCGAGCCAAGAATTTACGTTGGTTCCAGAAATTCTAGAGAAATTGATAATTTCTTGTATGACGTTGAGGCATACTTTGAGGCGAATGGAACTAGGGAAGAACAAAAAGTAACTCTCGCAGGCAATTACCTTGGTGGTGATGCAAAGGTTTGGTGGAGAACTATGCTGTAAGAAGATGAAGCTGATGGTTATACCAATCTAATGTCATGGGATGACATGAAAGAGGGACTGAGATGTCAGTTCTGGACGAGCAATGGTGCTTGGTATGCAAGAAAAAGTTTACGTAGGCTGAAAATGATGAGTACACCACATCCCTATGCTGAAAACTTCCTTGCATTGGTGCAAGAAACACGTGGCATGAGTGAATAAGATCAGATGTTCTAATTTCTGGCTGGCGCAAGTTCGAGTGTGATTGCTGAACTTAAGAGGCGCAAAATCCAGAGTATCCAGATGGGTATTCTAGCGGTAAGAGGGCTTACTAGTTGCACAACGACTGAAGATGTGCAAAGCTATGAAGGTGAAGCCAAAAGGAAGGAAAATCAGAGGCAAAGAAGCGCAAGCATGAACCGAAGGAAGATGAATTATTCCCTTCAGCCCGGAAGTATAGGGGATGTTTCATCTGCAAAGGTTTGCATTTCGCTAGAAGATGTCCACTCAAATAACAACTCAATGCATCAGTTGGGAATGACTATGTGGGTCATTCTAGCAAGACTCATGGAGGCCAAAGTGATGGTTCAAGGAAGAGACCACGCAGCGAAGTTGTCACTCACTTCGACAAAGAAAGAAACTAAGCTAAGAATAAGAATATGTGTTGCTGTCTCCATTGGCGACACTTTAATGCCAAAACGAGAGTGTTTTTATCCTTGTTTTATGTAGCTTTATTTGTTGGTTGTTGCAAACTCTGTGTGTAGAGTTTGGTTGTACAGACTTTTATTTGAGTCTTCAAGTTTGTATATACTTTGCTTTTGTGTAATCAAGTTGCTTTCTTAATGAAGTTTTAGCTTTCCAAAAGAGATCAGTTGATGATCAATCATGTAATGGTACATGGTCCTGTTATGTAAGAGCAGTAATGAACGAGGGTGTTTTCGTTTATAAAGTCTTGCCTCTTTATTTACGATGTAAAACTAGTTCACGGGGAGATGCTGCAAGTAGCATACTTATCCTAACATATGCAATAGCAAGACAAGTTGAAAGCTAATAAGCAAAGCATAGGACAGGGGCCCTAGTTGATGTAGAAATGATGTTGATGTTTAGGGATTGCAAAATGGCATGACGGCAGATGGGAAGCAACAGCGCAAGCAATGAAGCAAGTAAGAAATAATTTTATCAACAAGCATGAGTTGGGTAGAACTCATGGACTTAGAGAAAGACACACACACTTTCCAGGCAATTAGTAATGCAGTTCAAAGAAGTATTTGGAGACATTTTGTCTTTGAAGGAATAACATATGGATAGCTAAATGGTTGGCTAATGATATGTCTAAAGAGATAGTTAGTCACAGTTTTAAATGGGATGTGCAACTCAATAGTTTTGTTGCATGGAAGTTAAGCAAAGAAAACTCACCATTCCAGTTCGGGTATGCAAAATGGCATAAGTATAGATTTTATACTTGGTGGCCACATTCATAGAAATGAGTTCTTGAATGCTGTTTGCATAATCAGAGTTTGGTGAGGCATGAAGTGTTTAATTCGGGTGTCTAATGCAAAGAGAACCCCTATTCACTTTGTGACGTTTTTAATGAGGAGCGTGGAGAACAATAGTTCAACGGCGGGTCGTCGACAAAATTGGTTGAAAATGAAGCCAAGTTATTTATAAGTCCTTGTCACGTTGAGTGAGATGCAAGAGGAAAATTTGGGAAGCGATGGCAATGATCATGGTGATCAGATAGAGAAGAATCATTAAGTGCGTACACTTAGGCGCAAATGATTCATGCGAAATTCAAGTACAATTTAAGGAATTGGCAAGAAGGATTTCGAAATTGCATTTGGGTGTTGATATACGGTTGTAGTGGGAGTTGGAACGTATGCGCAATGTGAAAACAACATTACAAGTGAGTAGGATCAATAGAAAAGCAGTTAAGCTAAGTGGTGGCATGTGGTACTAGGCATAAAATTTTGGCAGGAAGGAATGCGAAATAAGTTTGCTGAATTCAGAGTGGCTCAGAAGTGTACAAGGCCGAAGAACAAGTATGTTGAGTATACTTGGTTGCATTCAACGAGGGCGTTGAACGGATTAGGTGGGGGAGGTCTATTACGGTGCTGCAAGTGACGCATAATGATGACGCGTTACATAGTTGCAGGCCAAGTCAGAGTTCCACCGTAATGGCGCATTGCGAACCCATAATAGTGGTATACTGTATAGACCGTTAAGTGTCGATAATGACATGCCCTGTAGGTACAGTGAAGCAAAAAGGTAGCGCTACACTGTAAAGACATTTGGCTAAGGAATGAAGCTTATTGACCGACACAATAAGGCTTCATTGAGGAGAAGGTAAGACGAAGCCAAAGTGACAGATGCAACATGCGATGTTGGCATTAAGGCATATCCGTGGAATTCAGTTGGCCCAAACTCAAGGATGATGCAAGAGTGTAGAATATATCAAGAGTAGGTCTATGGCGTTAGTTCAAGGTTTGCCAAAGCTTGAACAATGCAAACAAGTTAATAATGCAAGAGTTGCATTGTTGTTGTCAAGCTAATTGGCAAAGTGAAGTATATGTGGCGCATGAGTAACTAGAGTGAGCTTAAGAAGTTTTCCTCGACAAGTAAAGCCTAAAGAGTGTTCGTGAATTAGCTTAGAGTATTAAAAATGAAAGACCAAGAGGGTTGTACGTTGGCGCAAGGAAGAATCCAGTAGGCCAAGACAAGTGGCGCAATAAGGCTCAAGTGACGGTTACAAGTTGGTTACGAGCTTCACAAGCATGCCAATGACGCGTGATAAAGAGGAGCTATTATAAAGGAGTTTATAATCGTGGAATAAGATTTCTAACCGCAATAGAATAGGTGTTGGACGATTGGCGCAAGTTAGGAGAGAACTGGTCAGTTGGCACGGTTACTGGCGGTTACAGAACTGCTTTATAGGACATATGGATGTCCCATGCGTGTGTAACGGTTATGCACGGTTTGTACAAGTAAAGCTACTGTATAAATAGTCCTAAGGCATGGGAAAATTGGTAGCTAGCCTGTGTGAGAGTTATCCTAACATATGTGAGAGTGTAATTCACATATGTGAGTGAATATGAGAGTTTTTGTAAGACTTAGACTTGGTTCAAGGAGTGAACTAGTCTTTTTAAGTCCCCAAGTGGGCAAGTTTTGTATTTCTTCCCTTTGATGCAATAAAAGGATTTTATTGTGTCATGTTCTAAGTGTTCTTGGTTGGCTGATTGTAGTTGGTAAAGTAAGGCATGAATTGGATGCATTATGGGGTGCATTTGATGAGTTTAGAGAAGTGAAAGAAGGCTGTAAAGACTTACGCTGTTAACCTGAAGTGTTGGCTGTTTGCAAAGGTGCAAGCTTATAAGGCTGAAGTGCAAGTGGGTGAAGCTTTATTCACAGAACCATTTTGCTGCCGGGTTACACTTTCGCAGAAAATTCCTAGGGCGTTTGAAGGTGTGACACATGGCATAGTGCGATTGGCATGGCGCGGCTAGCTCGGGATAGGTGTGGATGGAATGATTTGCCATTGGCACAACGGTGCGGATAGCATGGCTGGCATGCTTTGGTGCAGTTGGGTGTGGCTGGCATGATTTTCCATTGGCACACGAGATGTGGCTAGCATATCTTGGGCCATGGCATGATGCGATTGGCATGGCGCGGCTAGCTTGGGCTAGGTGTGGATGGCATGATTTTCCATTATCATATGGGGAACTAGGGTTTGTCACAAGGGTGCGGTTAGCATGGTTGGAATGCTTTGGCGAGGTTGGGTAGGAATGACATGATTTTCCATTGGCACACGAGATTTGGCAAGCATAGCTAGGGCCATGGCATAGTGCGATTGGAATGGTGCGGCTATCTTGGGCTAGGTGTGGTTGTCATGATTTTCCATTAGTATACGGGGGAATTAGGGTTTGGTTTTTTGTAACCCTAATTAGAAAAATATACCCCGGTAATTATTAGAGACATATCAAAAGCTTTTAATTAAATGAGCCTAGTAAATGCTTGTTTTAAATGTCAGCTAGGGTTTAACGTTTTATGATTTTAACCCTAAACTAAAAGCCACCATCAACAGTAGGCCATGACGGGAAGAGAGGGTTGCTAATTTCCTTTGCTTTCGATTTTGGAGAAGTCATTCTTGATCTTTACGTGTGATAAAATTGGATTTCCGACCCTCCTATCTACTGGTATTTCAAGAGCAATGCGAGCCTTTCATCTATAAACGCATGTTCTGCTGAGGTCGGCTTCTTCCGGCTCTTCCAGTATCTTGCCCTGATGGTGGAGTAGCGCCTCAAGTGACAGTTGGAGTTTTCGAGCTTGAAGAAACATTAGGGCTGCGGAAGCGGCTCTGGTTCTGGTGATCGTAAGTGTATCGTGCAGAGATGGCACTGTTTTGATCAAGGATTGATGGATCCATGGCGCTGCTTTGGATGGTTGCGGAGCGGAGAGGATGGTGCTGGTATACGTATCTGGTAGGTGCGTCAGGTAAGTTTATCTGGTGGGCTTGTCTGGTAAGCGCGTCTGGTAAGTTTATATGGAAAGCGCGTACGGTATGCGCGTCTGGCCTGCGCGTCTAGCATTGGATTTGGCATGGCACGTACTGTTGACTAGGCATGGCGCAGAATGTTGGCTTGGCACAGCGCTGGAACGATGCTTGTTCTTGCGGGCCCATTTTCCAGACGTAGCTCAAACAAGAAATCCTTTCGTTATTCAAATTTCAAAAAGTGTTATTCTTATGAAAGGGGTTGGCTCCCCTTTTTACCTCGTATCTTTGTTATCACGTCTTGGTGTTAGCAGTAGCGCAGTAGTGATAAAGTGGGAAAGTATATTCCCGCTATGTACTCTAGCGTTTCTCTTTCAATTTGTTTTCTTGTTTTCTTATACTGGTGCAAACCATAGCCATAGGTATGCCTTCCATAAATATTTAGAAATATTTTATTCTGAACTGGTGTAAACCCTAGCCATGGGTATGCCTTTCATAAACTTGTGGAAATACTTCATCATGAACAATTCTTCGAATGTCACCGTAGTAATGTCTTCTAATAGTGACAGGTAATCATTGTTGTTCAAAGTAGGCACGTACGTGTAGGTGACTATTTTTTTTTTTGAAAGGCAAACAAAGCACCTGGTTTATAGTTTTTGATTTCCTGGATTTCTTGGGTTGATAAATAAATGTTACCTTGACGGTTTTGGGTTATTCTCTTTGTAATTAATTGTTTAAAAATTGATTGTTTTGGTTATGATTGAAAGTGACATAGACATCTCAGGAAAACCGCGATTGTGGAAAGTTCCCAGTCGTTACTGAGTTACCTGATTACCGGTCCATTGCTCCTAACCTTTGGGAAGTCCCCAGTCATCGCTTGTCGTGTCATGACTGATAATCGGGTCATCTGGTAACTGAGTCGTCGATCCCTGAGCGAATCGCCTGCTTCTACCATCTTGATGTCTGGGTCGAAGCATGAGATAGATGGTCAAAAATTTACATTGTGACCGAAAGATCAATCTCCCACTGTGGTCGCCAATTATTTGTAGGTGAAAATGGTTTCTGCTGATTTCGGTAATTTATGGTGTGAACTAAGAAATAATTTAAACCCTAAACAATGTACTTCAAGGGAGTACTTTAGATTCGAGAGATTAATTTGTACAAGTCCGGCCTAAACCAAGAAATGGCCGTTCCAGACTTTCTTCGGTCACAAAGCGGAGGAGAATGGGTTGGTTTTGGGGTGGGAAGCAAGGAAGGTGATGAGACCAGAATAGTTGATTCTGGAAGAGTAGTTGTGTTACTACGACTTGGATCAGAAAAATGGGAAGGCTAACAAGGTAATCTAGCAAGCTAGTATTTTCTGAGTATTGTATATTCCCGAATGAACTTGTTGTTCTGTGGAAATAGGTAAGACCTATTTATACAAGTGGGAGTGAAACGTACTCTGGTCTCATTAAGTGAAAAAGCGGGGGTCTAACAACCACACAAAATATTTCGTTCGACAATCTGTATGGAACAAACTTCAATATAATCTCAAGAATAAAAAATCAATTGAGAAATAATATTAAAGAGATTTATCTCATTCTCAACACAATCAATAGTTAAACAGAAGCAAGTCCGTAAAATTGATTTTAGTGTGAGGTTTCTTGAAACAAGATTTTGTGTTAATCACAACCTATTCAATATCCACCGTGTATAAACCTCTTTAAGAAAAAATCACTAACTGAATATTTCAACACGGTGTCTACTTGAAACAAGGTTAGTCCGGACTGGTCTAACAATGTGAAAATAACAAAATCAATTGTTCAAGATCAATCAAGTCTTATCCAACAAGCAAGGTCGGATTTAAAAACTATGATTGATTAACGTACGACCTATGTTATTTCAATTATAAATATAAAAAATATAATGCAGAAAATGAAATAACACAGACACCAGAAATTTTGTTAACGAGAAAACCGCAAATGCAGAAAAACCCCAGGACCTAGTCCATAATAAACACACACTAATTATAAGCTCTTACACCAATTTCCTACTACCTATTCGGACTAGATGTTATACATTCTTCAGTTGTATTCTTACAGAACTCCTAGCGGAACACCGATTCTCTTTAGGAACTCTTCACACAAATCTTCTAGTAGAACCCAAGGCTCTCTTTAGAAGCAACACGATTGATATGATTCAATATTTTGTTTGCACAAAACACAAGTTTGATTTCCCTTTAGATATAAATCAAGGTTTTGGAAATCTTGTAGAATAGGGTTTTAACTTACAATCAGTATGCGTACACACAAGAAGTCCGTGAACCTGATTTTCGTAAGTGAACTTGGGTGATTCCAAAGATCAATTTCTAAGTTAAGAAAACCCTACTAATTCTACAACAAGAACAACTAGATAAATCTAGAGATATCTTGTTTAAAATTTCTCAAGTATTTTTACGAGATTCCTCAATAGAAGTTTTTCTTTTTAGTCTCCGATTTCTACTAACAAGTGTTGGTGTACGATCGGAAATTGAAATCTAACAAAACCTAGGGTTAATGATCAACAACTCTTAAATGGTTTTATATCAGAAGAGAAAACACTAGTACAAATATGGGCTTTGGTGACAGTTCACTATCCAAAACCATGACATTTCATGACTGGACTGTCACAAAAGAATAAGCTATGAGACATATGCAACAGTTTCTTGAGAAAACTGACACCAATAGTGGGATACAATAGTGATAGTTTTTTAACTGTTATCGAAAAATAGTTCTGTGACAGTTTTTATGTAAAATTGTTATTGTACATTAATATATAATAACAGTTCTAAACTGTTATTATTTTTAAGCTATTGTAGCTGTTCCAAATTAAAACTGTTATCGAAGTGTACAGTTTTTCATTACAGTTCTTCTAACTACCGCCACTTCAATTTATAGAGACAGTTCTGATCCAAAACTGCTTCTATTCATATATATATATAGTCTACCATAAAGCAACTCAGACGCACCATGTTGTTAGTTTGAGTCCTTATTAGTCATTATGTCTACGAGTAGTGGGTCTGTTCTGTTAGTGGTTTTTTGTTTTTTGTTCGTGGGTCTCTCTAGTCTGGACTCCTCTTCTCAGTTTTTTTGAAAACCACAAAAGAAAAACTAAATCTCATTGCCATACATCTCTCTATTTTAAGCAAAAATTGAAAACAAAATTAAATCTCGTTAAACAATTATTATTCTTTCTCTTCTCATGGTTTTTTCTCTTAACAAAAACTGGGATCTAATTTTTTACTTCAATCTAGGGTTTTGAATTTTGCTTCAATCCGTATCACTCGATCCTTACTATCTCTCTCGCTTGCTCTGAGAATTTTTCCATTTTTTTTTCTTGTGTACAGAAACCGAGCTTTGAAGATCTCTCTTTTATCTCCATTAGAAACTAAACGAATCTTTCGACATCTTGTCTCGAGAAAATTATGGTTCTGAGTTAGTTGATTGGGATTTCGATGATGGTCGCGAAGATTCTTAAGTATGTGATTTCTTACAAGGTGTAAGTTTTCTGTTTTATTGAAATCCCTAGTTTATTTATCCTTTTTTAGGGAAGTCGTAGTTTTGGATAGCAAGATCAATATTGTTGAGTCTTTTTGTTATTGTTGAGTCTTTTTGTTTGATTTTGAAGGATTTCAAGTTTGTCATCAACCGGTGTATCTCCTTTGTATTTCACGCCTAAGGTAATTTTTAAGATTTTCTTTGCTATTTAAAATTTTCAGAGTGTTGTGTGATTTTGTAAGTGGTTAATGAAATTGATACTGGAGTGTGCGAAGGTAAACACACTCGCAAATTTTGTTAGTGATTAAGTGGTTTCCATGTCAATGATCAATGTTTTACCGATTGTAACCTTCTGCTTCTTGCAAATTCCGTCAAAGCTGTCATTATTAGCTAATTTTAGAGTCTAAATGAATTGCACTTCCCTATTTATAAATTGCTGATAATAGAATGTTTCTAGAATATTCATACTTCAAAATTTGGGTTTATGTGTTTTTGTTTTTTATTTTCCTTATTCCCACTCACAGGAGATTGACAGGTTCCAGGACTTAGAGAACGAGCTAAAGTTCCACAGCTACGATGGAATATGGAAGGTTTGTCTTATCAAAATTAGAATTAGAATTCTCAGTAACAAAAATTACAGACCATTTGTTATGTCAAAAGTTTGTAGTTCGTTGCATAGTATCTCAGTGTGTTTGTGTGTTAAGGATCTTATTTACTCCGACGTAGATGCTGATTTTGTTGTGTTCTTTCTGTATTGCTTTTAACAAAGCAAATGTGGTAATACACTACCCACAAGTGTGCTTCTCTTCTTTCATATGAGTTGAAACAAAACGTCTTTGTACATTTGCAGATGCGTACATGATACATAGTTGATGGATGTGCAATTTGTTGGTGTATCTAGATATATCTTTCCTTATTAATGCAGATTGATCTTTGTTGGCAAATTGGTTAAGTTCATCGTGATTTTTATATGATTGATGTCCTATGAAGTAATAGTCTACGTACTGTTGAATTATATAGTGTATCAAATATCACTTATGTTAACTTTCATTGACGTTAATAATTTGTGTGATCAGATCCAAGTTGTGGCATGAAGAATCCATAAATATTTTGTGTGATCAGATCCAAGTTGTGGCATGAAGAATCCATAAATATTTTGTGTGATCATATTCAAGTTGTGGCATGAAGAATCCATGAAGTTTGGAAATATTGGACTTCGGGATAGTGTTAGGCACGTTTATGGAGACCTTCACTGACCAGGTGTCTGCAGATTCGCCTACTACAGTGCTGGTCTTCTTCAATTGGTTGTTGAGAGCATATATTGATGTCCTACAATTGAAGGGTAAAAAATATCATCTTGGATTTCTTGTGAGAGCATCAAAAGGAGTCGCAAGCTGTTGAGAGGGATATTACAGAGGCTGAAGCTGTAACAAACGGATGGTATCTTGACTCAAAAATTAGCCACAAGTTCAAGGAACTTGTGAATCTTTCTGTCAAATGCAACCAGGCTATCAGGAGGTAATATTCTTATATATACACTTTGACATTGTTAATTATATCCTGAGATGCGTTTCACTTGAAAATTTTCCAATAGTGAGCAGTTTTGAATGTCTTCATTGTCGTAAAGATGCAAGTTTCTCATCTCAATATGAGTTTGCTAAAACTGAGTGAATGCTGCTAGTTGATTGTCCATGGGACCATCACTATTAGATACAACTATTAAACTAACCCAATAGGTAGCTCAACATCTTAATACTAGTTCTGTTTGTTGCATGGGTGAAAATTAGCATATCATTTTTTATTTTCTTAATATGAAAACACTGAAAACACAATAGTTACATGGTTTTATCAATTTTCGCTCGTCTTTAGAATGTGATTAACAGATGGGGAAATGAAACGTTATTTAGTTGTAATTGAAGCATCTTGAAATCATCGTGCTGGTTTTGTGGATTTCCACCGTTTTTGACTAACCCAACACTTGTGGACACTTGATCGGGGAATGTACATAACAACTGTGTAATATAACACTTTTGTTGCACTCGCTCTGTTGCACATAATAATGTTTGAAGATTCTAGAATCTGCAGGTATTTCAGGTTAAGTTCCTTTTTGTTTTAGTATCGGATCTAAATGTCGAAGTTACAGGGAGAAGAAAAAAACACTTTTGTATACGCAGATACGTGTGTGTCTTATTATCTGCATATATAGATTGATGTCCATTAATTCTTATTTATTTTCTGAAGTGGTAATTGACGCTGCTTCCATCATGTCATAAGTGAAAATGTATTATTTCTCTCCAGTATTATGTTTGGATCGTTAATTTGGGCTTTTGATTAAGCAGCCATAGTTTGAGTAGAATAAACAGCCATAGTTTGAGTAGAATACGGTCATAATGAGTATTTACTATCTAGAAGTTATATATAAATGTTCTAATATTTCTCTTCTTCTTTTTTTCTCTTTTTTTTTGTAAATTTTTTAATATTTCTCAACCCTTTACTTTATATTATTTTTCATTTTTCATGTGGGTTAACCGTGTAGTCTTTTTCTTGTGTGCCGACCAGGCTTACTCATGCCTGTCCGCCAGTAATTTGACTGAACAATATTGAAAACAACATCTGTCGTTCATCAGATGGAAGTACTAATAACCAAGACCTATAGGTGGTACATAAGTTAAAGTTTTTTTTTTTTTTTTGCTTAGTACATAAATCAAAGAAATCATAGCCTATATATTGTTTTTCACAAATGGTGATGGATGTGGGACCTGTAATTTGTCAACTAGAATACATAGATGTTATTGTGTTCAGTAATCCATTATTAGGTACATTGCGGTATAGGAATGAATGTACTGAATTTAGCTTCTTTTGACAATGTAGTGATGGCTGCTCTAGATGTACGGTAATTCCGGCATGTACAAGTTTGCTACTGAATCAGATCATTGACCATCTCCAACGTCAATCGATAGTTGAGGATAAATTGAAAAGAGCATCTTTGTTGTTTCATTTTTCCAGCAAACAGTGACGAGGAAAAAATTAGTAATGTTGAACCAGTTAACAAAAAAACTCTCCAACCTAAGAAACATTAAAGCTGCTCAGTAAACACCCACTGCTCAACAAAGATCACAAGGTATAATCATCTTTTGACTAGAGTGTTGAGTTCTCTCTTAGAACCACTATGCAAGAGTATGTTTTTACAAGTTTGTTGTGTTGTAGGGTCTTGAGCTTGCAAAGTTTGATAGTTGATGTAGTTACTTGTATATATTATTATACTGTAAAAGTCGTTTGTACAAACGCATATGTAGAAACATTTGTCTGTAGAAACACTTTTATTAATATATTCCTCTATTTTTGGCATCTATTCCTATCATCTGTGATTGACACATCTACCAGATTGCCAGATTGGAAATTAAGGAAGCAATTAAAATGTTAGTTTAATTATTAAAAATTTATCGTAAGTTATCTGTTAAACAGTTTTATGAAACTGGTACCATAGTACAGTACCCATAGTATAGCGTTTCCTGGCAGTTTTTTCAAAGAAAGTGTTACTGTAAGATGTCTGCTATGAAAAAATTGGGTATACGATGACAGTTTTAATTAGAAAACGTTACATTAAGTTGTCAACTATGACGGTTTTCATTTACGAATTGTTAGCTTAATACAACATAATGATTTTCTGATGACAGTTTCAATAAGAAACTGTTACCTTAATCTGGAAACAATGACATGTTTATGAAGAAGCTGTTACCTTATGGTCATGATTTCGTAACAATTTCTTAAAGACTTTTCGTAACAGAGGCTTTGGTGACAGTGCAAATATTTTTCAAAACTGTCATATAAGTATTTTGATGACAGTTTTTAACTGTCACCTAAGCCCAAATTTGTACTAGTGAAACCTTAGAATAGACAAAAGGTGAAAAACCTAGATTACAAGTTGTATAATCAATCACGAAGATTAGATTCAACTTGGCTTTGTGATCCCAATACAAAGACTTTTATCTCACTCTTGTTCACGAAGAACATAAGACATGGAAAACAACCGTATGAAACTAAAACCAATTTTCCAAAGGGGATGAAAACTGTGTAGACTCATGAACCCTTTATTTATAGTGAACAATAGATTGGAAGCTAATCAAATAACTTATTTAGCTAATTTCCTTTTACAAGACTCTACTAAAAATATGAGTCTTTCCCAAGTTAAAACTCTTGCCAAAATCATTAAATAAATAACTTATTTAGCAAAAATTATATTTATGTGAATAAATCACATTTTAACTTAGGAAGGAATCATAAACACTTTAATATGGTAATCAAAAGTGTTTGCACCAATAGCTAACTTGCCTAGATAGAGAAACATCACCAACATTACCAAAAATAACTTTTAGTCACGTGCTGGGCCCAAGTTCGCGGACTCAAGGGCCCATGGAACGTTTCCTACTAAAGAACTTAAATCACTCATAACTTCATCGTTATGACTCGGAATTGAGTGATTCTTGGCACGTTGAATTCACAAGCTCATTCACTATAACATGAGATCTTTTATAGGGATAAATGTTATTGTCACCAAGGTCATGAATCAAATAACCTCAAGTATATATGCATAAATGTACATTTACCGTCATTGGAAATGTTCCATAGAGTGAGCATTTATCTCGATAGATTATAAAGGTAGAATTAAGCATGAATCCAAATGAAATCAATCACATACTGTTAGACACATTTTTGTGTCTGAATTGTCCTCAGTGTCTCTATTGTTAGTCTCGATTTTTGTACTAATTTTGGTGTTTTTATGTTTGTGTTGGTGTTTTTGGAGAAATAACTTGTGTGGAAAAAGTTGCTCGAAAAGTGCTATTTGGACCCCAGGAGAAAAGTAATAAATGCACCCTCACTTCAGATAAGGGGCATCTCAGTTGGGCACCTGCTATTCGCACCCCCAGTTTCGTTAGGGGGACACCATCTCCAACCTTTCATAATCCAGTTTTGGCGGGAATTTATTGCAGTCACGGAAAGAATTTTGTTCGATATTTTTGGGATGATTTAACGAGACCCAATGGCTGGATTTGCATAGGATGACTTGACATAGATTTACAAGCGTGTTATGAGCTTCAGAATCAACTAGTTTTGGCTAGCAATCGTATGGAAGCAAAACAGGGAAAGTCAATTGTTTTAAAAGACGATTATCCCTATTTTGGATTTGGAGCATTTTTAGAAGGATTCAAGTGCTACAATAGATTTTATTGGGCCTGTTTAAGATAAACAGGACTGGTAAGTCAATCAGAATCAAAGAAATTGGACGCAACATGAACTCCAACTCAAACAGGGGAGTGAAAGAAAACTCGGGTTTTCTTGTGGAAGATTAGTGGATATTTCATCCCTGTACGAGTTTTCAGCGTTATAAAAATCTTTTGTATTGTGTATGGAGTGTGTTTGAAGCAAGTCAATGCGTGCAAGAGATTGAAAAGGTAAGAAGAAATTCCCGAGAATATTTTCCTTAATGCCGAGTAATGGAAAATTATATGGAGTTATGGAGGAGATTTCTAGTGCATGAGAGGCTATATAAGGTGTTGAGGAGTAATCGAGGGGGATAGAGAGTTTGGGTGGTAGACAGAGAACCACAGAGTTGAAAAAATCAAGTTGCAGGAAAATTCATTTCTGCTGCTGCATGTCTGAAGAACACGAAGAACAGACCATCCAAGACAGTCGTTCACGCTACAGTAACAACGACAGTTAGACGAGCGTCGCAGAGATACATTAACTACATCAGTTCGTATATATTGTTTTCTGTAACGGTGTTTTACAATAATTATAAGCGTTGCACACACCCTATTTTCATCATTTTCTTCATTTCATCTTTGTAAACAACCTTTGAGCAATAAAGATGAATTTTGAGTGTGTTTCCAACATGATAAGAGGGTAATTCTCCCACAACCAAGGAAATGAGGAAGCTATTTATGCATGAATAATTGGTAACTATTTTAATTTCTCTAATTTATACTTAATAATTCACTAAATCTCTGCTTTTGCAGAGTATTTAATTGTTTTCATAATTTTCTTCATTAGTTGTGATTCAATTAGATAGGTTATGCTTTGTATTAAGATAATCTATGCTTAGGGGATACAATTAATTTTTGAGAATTTGCCTGATTATTTGTGAATTAAGAAACATGGGATTTAAAAGAGAATTAGAGTTTTGGATTATTTACCATAATTCATTCATGTGTAATAGTGGAATCAGTGTCTTGGTTATTCCTAATATCTTGAAATCAAATTCTGATTTAAGTTTTCTTTACTTTTAAGTTTTATTTAATCTAAAATCCATTGCTTTTACAAGTCTCAATGAACCTTTTTACTACAACATTATTGATTCACATCAATATTTGGTGCCGTCGACACGGAGTTTGTCTTTAGGATAGAGTTTTTATATTTTTATTTGTTTTTATTTTATTTGTTCTTCTTTACGTTTTTCGTTTTTGTCTTTTTACTACAGATTTTGGAATTTGGAGCGAAAGAAAATTTTTCCAAATCTTTTGGTAAATACTTAAAGATTTGGAGTTAAAGACAAAGCGAAAGGAGCGAAAGAAAAAGATTTTTTTTATTATAAAAAGAGATTTAAAAAAAGAGAGTTTTTTTTTTTAGATTGTATTAGGATTTCTTTATTCTTGTAATTTTTTTTTCTTTTGCACTTTACTCTTTACTCTTTGGACTTTGGACTTGGACATTATTTTATTTTTTTAAACCCTATAGAAGGGTAGTATTAAATATTAAACTGTTTGCAGAGAAGGACGGTGATTACGATATCACCTCGGCCCCTCGGGTTCGTACATGACGTAGGAGTCGTGGCCCGAGTTGACTTCAACGGTCATCCCCCGTCTGGAACGGGAGATAAGAATTCTAAACACCCGCGAATCCCCTGTCAGTTGGTTTACTGGATGATTTTGTATGCATATATGTTGAGGTCTTGAATACGGCTTCTTTAATTTCCTACTAAATGGCAAGGCCTGGCCATACAAGATAATGGTTCGGATTTCATCACCGTTCTCTTTTTGCCCGCCTTAGGAAAACGATACTTAACGCGAACGTAAGCCTTAAAATTTGGAATAGAACGAGACCGATAGGGTAACAAGATTAATAGGAAAATCATTCGAAAAATATTGGTTACTCTTTTAAGCATACTTCGAAGTTCATGATGGTTTCTGTGAGTTGAATGCGTGACTGCGCCGCCTTGTAATACGGTGAGGCCTTGGGTATCAAAGATCCACGCAGCTTCCCTTGCCTCTTTTCAACTTACTTAAACTCTGATTGATTCCAGAGGGGTCTTCTTAAATTGTAACGAATTCCCTTTCGAAGGATTAGAAGCTGATATAGAAACAATATAAGTGGAGCCATCATGCTTTTTGTTTTCTAGAAATCAGTAGGTTCGTTGTGGTCGAGTCAGCCTTATTTGTGTTTGTGTAAAATTCCATTGCAGTTAGGATGTCGAACTGGTATTACAATAGCCAATACAATAAATATACGACTAATTTTCAAAATGGACATTACTTTGACCATAGTGTGAATAGTGGTTGGGAACGCCAATCTTTTGAAGGTTATGGCCCATACCATGGTGAGCCCAATTAT
Source organism: Papaver bracteatum (assembly GCA_023529315.1). Classification (NCBI taxonomy): domain Eukaryota; kingdom Viridiplantae; phylum Streptophyta; class Magnoliopsida; order Ranunculales; family Papaveraceae; genus Papaver; species Papaver bracteatum. Next base: position 25,341 of record JAJJWX010001769.1, read on the forward strand.
TATCCACATACCCATAGGTCATACGAGCAAAAGAATCCTTCCATTTATCTAGAAGACTCTCTCAAGAGTTTCAATGAGTCAACACGGAAGTTTCACTTATTTATGAAAGAGCCTTATAATATTCTTCCCCCGGAAGAGTCCATAGAGAAGTCAACTAAGATATCTCTAAAAGTGTCCCTCAAGAAATTTACTGAGAGTACAAATAGGATTCTGGAAAAACTTGCTCAGGATAATCTTAATTTCCAGTATAGTGTTCCCAATACCACCCTTAAAAATAAGGATAGTTTTTATTCACATAATCAAGATGACGAGGTTAGAATTGGTAACACTACTTATTTTGATGAGGTTCAATCTTTTTCATGTTATTATAAAGATTATTATGATAAGGATAGTATTGATGAAGAACATGAAATATGTAGGCATAGTGATCAGGAATTTGTTACCCCGATTGAGCTCTATAATGATAGTGTTGTTTCTAGTACAAATCCAAATAATTTTAATAATTATTCACCTATTCAAAAGGATAAGGATTTTATTAGAGATACCACCGTTATAGATGATGTAATTCATGATCCTTTAGACTGCAGTGTGTTGAATAATCCATTATTTGATGTGCCTATAAGTGGATCGGAGGAAGTAACTATGATTAACACCTTAGTTAACGAGCTTTTACAAGAAACTTTCGCTGATAATCCTTTATATGATTGTGATGATGGTTCAGAGGAAAGAGCTTACCCTGAGAATAATGTTTTAGAGTCTAGTGATTTAGAAACACTAGTCTTAGAATATGATAAACTCGTAGAGATGAGTGAGGATGAACCTGACTTAGAAGAATCAATTGACCATTTTCAGGAATCTGATGACCTAGAAATTAGGGAGGTTGTGACTAGTCTTTCTAGAGACCCTGAAAACTCTAAGTTTGGGGTTGATTATCATCCTCCATGTGCTTTAACTCTTAGAAAGGTCGCTCACTTTTGTGCCTCAACCATTTTACAAGATTATCTTCATACACGTTTTTCCGAACCTCATGATGTCCATAAAGAAGTTCAGTTGTTAGAAACCCATCCTGTGGTTGATGTGGTTAACCCAGGCTACGATACCAGGATTGACTTTGTTTTCCCAAAAAAAATCTTTCTTCCAATTGTGGGATAATATGAAGTTCAAATATGCCAGTTATTAAGTTCTAAGACTAAACCTAATCACTTTACAAAATTAGGGTTGACACATTTTCCTAAGAATGACCACGACTGTGGTCAGCTGTGTGAGTCAAATCTAATTGACTTAGAGGATCCCCAGTTATTCAGGTTAATGTTATGTGCTTCTAAATTCTTATTCGAATTTTTTCAGACTCTAGGACCCGAACATTCAGATCTAACTTTTGAGGAAATGCAACCCATGAAAATATGTTTTCTAGACCCAGTTATAGAACCTGAACCTGAACCACAACTATTTTTAGTTATCTTAAACAGGAAACTAGACAAGGGTGTGCTTTATTTGCTAATATTCTTGGGATGTTGTAGATTCCTTTTACTTGTGATAGACCTATTTTGTTTTGGTGATCCGCAGTTATTTCGGCTATTACTTTATGATTCTATAAGGTGACTAATTCCTTCTGATGTATGGCTGAAGACTTTAAACTTAGCACTTCTTGGGAGGTAACCCAATATTCAAGCGACACGGTAATATCCTTCCTTATCTATTTTGCTTCAAATAGTAACAGTTTCTCCTTGTTCATGTTTTTAATTTTATCTTTAAAACATTTAGGACAATGTTAGATTTAAGTTTGGGGGTATGGGAGAAACTTTTTAGTTGCAATTTAAATAAATAAACTCCAGAGCCTAGAAATTTATGCCTATTAAGGATGGCACTAACCAATCTAAGTGGATCGAAACATTTGGGTTGTTGGAGTTGAGGAAACAATATGATTAGATGGAAACATCTAGAAGAGTCTATTCATAAAACCACAGAGCTCAGGTGTTAGAAAAAAAACATGGTAGTTTCGCCATATCCTCGTGATGGAAACATCGAAAGAATCCTAATCACTTCTTTATTTTTTTGTTTTTACCATTGCTAGGGTGAAATAGAGTGACTGAGATACCAAAAAAAAAGAAAAAAAAAGAAGAAAAAAAATTTGAGACCAGACCACTAGACCAAACGGAATAAATACAATAAAGTCGACCACTGGTACACTTGTATATGCCAGATGAGTTGACCTATAGTTAGGATTATCGACCACTAGTTCCCTTGTATATGCCAGTATGTTGATATTAGTCCAGACCAGTATCTCAGTCTATTAGGATAGGCTCACCTTAGTCAACATCATCCATGTTTTTCTCTACATCCATCTTCTTAATCTATCCATGTGATTGGTTGACTCCGGTTTATGATGTCCGGAAACTATCTGAGTAGAGCTCTGTCACTTTATATGAATTTTAGTATGCTTGAGTGCAAACTCGTGTACCGAAATTGGAATTTCGCATCAGGGTACTTCCTCCTGTAGTCAATAAGTATACATCTAGGGTCGCCAAGGTTCTGCGTAGGAAGCTAGGGTATGGAGTAAAGCTTTTGTGGGTACACCTCTGGTAAACCCTCCGGAAATAACACTTCGCCGCTAGGGACACCTAGAGGTTTAACGTCTTGCTTCACGTGCTATGTGTAGTCATTTTATTTTCTACATTAAATTTTCTCGATGACTAGCAAATAATAAGTTTGAGGGTATTTGTTAGACACATTTTTGTGTCTGAATTGTCCTCAGTGTCTCTATTATTAGTCTTGATTTTTGTACTAATTTTGGTGTTTTTATGTTTGTGTAAGTGTTTTTGGAGAAATACACTTGTGTGGAAAACGTTGCTCGAAAAGTGCTATTTGGACCCCAAGAGAAAATTACTAAAGGCACCCTCACTTTGGATAAGGGGCACCTCAGTTGGGCACCTGCTATTCGCACCCCCAGTTTTGGTAGGGGGACACCATCTCCAACCTTTCAAAATCCAGTTTTGGCAGGAATTTGTTGCAGTCACGGAAATAATATTGTTCGAGATTTTTGGGATGATTTAACGAGACTCAATGGCTGGATTTGCACGGGATGACTTGACAGAGATTTACAAGAGTGTTATGAGCTTCAAAATCAACTAGTTTTGGTTGGAAATCGTATAGAAGCAAAACAGGGAAAGTCCATTGTTTTAAAACCCGATTATCCCTGTTTTGGATTTGGAGCATTTTTAGAAGGATTCAAGTGCTACAATAGATTTTATTGGGCCTTTTTAAGATAAACATGACTTGTAAGTCAATCAGAATCAAAGAAATTGGCCGCAACATGAACTTGAACTCAAACAGGGGAGTGAAAGAAAACTCGGGTTTTCTTGTGGAAGATGAGTGGATATTTCATCCCTGCACGAGTTTACAACGTTATACAACTCTTCTGTAGTGTGTATGGAGTGTGTTTGAAGCAAGTCAATGCGTGCAAGAGATTGAAAATGTAAGAAGAAATTCCCGAGAATATTTTCCATTGCCGAGATTGAAAAGGTAAGAAGAAACTCTTCTCACAGGTATTTTTGGTATGGAAGTTTCTTACCTTTTTGGTTGCAAAACTCTCCATTTATATGTTACAAATTTTCCGTTATAGATGCAGACATCAATTGCAGTAACTATCCCTGCATGCCTGCTATAGTAACTGCTCCTTTCATAATTCCCCTTCATGCCTCTATGATAAATTCCATGCATGACGCCCTGACATAAATCCCCTGCATGCCTCCCTGGCATAAGTTGAATTACCTTCCATGTATGCCCTTTGGAATACTCTAGAAGCTTTTCATTTGGGTTATGGAATGTGTTTATGCCAAGCCCAAGAGGAATAATTCACCTAAGCCCACAGTGGGGCGTAGAAATCAACTAGGCAAATAGAATGGGATGGAATGATCTGAGGGCTACAGAATTAAAATGTATCGCGTAACACTGAATCAGGAAGGGCGAAGAATCGCCGCGACTACTCGCCGATTTATCGGCAGCTACGATGAAAACGCGACTAATCGCCGATTACTTGGCCGTTGGCAAGTTACCGCCGATAACTCGCTGCTGCCGTTCCGTTTATATTCCGGCATATGTGACGTCATGCTGACGCCGTTACTAACGGTGTTAATATTAACAAAAGATGCTGACACCGTTAAGGGTTAACGGAATGTACCGGGTATATGCCGACGCCGTCACTAACGTCATTCACCATTAATGGAAGGATGTCGTGGACATCGATGCTGACGTGACTGCTGATGTGGTGAGCATCGCTTACGTGGCGACCATTGCTGACATGGCATATTTTCGGCCACCATCTCACTGAACAGTGCTGACGTGGCAATCGGTGGTGACGTGGCGTGATGATATGGCAGGCCAGTGCTGACATGGCAGCTGACGTGGCTTTCGGTGGTGACGTGGCACATGTGATGGGGCTTCCTAGTTGCTTGATTTGAACCTATGCACATGGGCTTCCATGCAAGGTTTTTTTTAGGCCTAGTTAGCACTACTTGGGTAAACAAGGAAATCACCTTAGGCCCAACGAACCCCTCCTTTGCTACTAGTAGGAGCTTTGGAGGCTTAGGTTAGCCCATTTATTTGGGTAGAACATTATGGGTACAAACATCGCCCCCTCTTAATCCATAACTGGTTATGGGTTAAGAAGTTCGGGTTCCCTTCCTTTGTCTGGAGTGTTACATAACTCGCCCCCGAGCGCGCTGTTCGGAGTGCTATGCAACTCGCCCCTAGGGATGAGTCGGTTGCGCTGGAGTGTCATATATCTCGCCCCCGAATGGTCAAGGTGACATATAACTCTCCCGCAATGTGTTTTGTGTCATGCTTCTCAACGCTCGCGCAGGGCTGTACCTCCCTGCTACATTTTTCTCGCGCATGGGATGAAAATTTGAGTTTTTCAGCTATCTTGAATTCGCGCAGGGGGCCAATCCTTCTATTCAAGATGCGCGCAGAGTTGGGATGTGTACATTTTCACGTGCCTGGACGGATGAAATTGTTCTCCACATTTGTTGTTGTCCCGCATGATGGGGATAAAATTGAGACAGTGTAAAAATGATCGAACTGTGCACTCACCCTATCTGCGAGGTGTCAGAGATGTTGCTGATAGCAGACTCGAACTGCACTATTTTGTCATTTAGGGATGACTGTGGATTCGATCATTCGAAGTAGCTTAGAATTAACTCGATCAATATTGATAAAGTACAGAATACCAAATTAATGCTGAATTGAATTTCTGAATTAAAATAATAAGATAAATACATACTGCTTCGACAATAGCTTCCTCATTAAAACCTTTGAGTGGAAAACCCAGTGGGATAAAACCATCAAAAATGAAAAAGAGTGCAGCACAACAGGATTTGAATCTACTCCTAATGGTAAAAATTCTTCAAGTGGAACGAATTCCACGGCTTCCATGGATTTGAATCCTATTTTCCATCGAGGTTCCTTAAGTAGTAGGATCCTCAAGATGCTGGCCTATCCACTATGAATGGACCTTCCCAGTTCGCTCCGAGCTTCCCACAGTTTGGTTCCATTGTGACCGCTCGGGTTTTATTCAAGACATATTCCCCTGGCTTAAATGACCGTTCTCTGACTTTGCGATCATACCTCAACTTGATTGCCTGCTGGTATTGAATTAACTATTGCAAGACTGTTTCTCTTTGTTCTTCCAGCAACTCTTTATCTAAAGCTAGGATGCTGTCATTTTCCCCTGATTTGACAGCACGAGTTTTGGTAGTCTTGAGTTGTACCTCTGTAGGTATGACCGCCTTTGTCCCATACGCCAATATAAACGGTGAAAACCTAGTGTATCTTTTTGGGGTTGTTCGATAGGACCATAAAACTCCAGGGAATTCCTCGGTCCATTTTCCCTTCGCCTTCTCCAGCCGTTTCTTGATATTGTCCATAATAACGCGGTTGGTTGCTTCTGCCTGCCCGTTACTCTGAGCATATTAAGGAGAAGAGAAATTATGGGGAATATTCAGGCCCTTGTAGAAATCTTTGATCACTCCGGAATCAAACGGTTTCCCATTGTATGATATTATTACGTCTGAGATTCCAAATCTGCAGACGATATTCCCCTATATGATTCTTTTCACATCATGTCTGGTAACGTGTACCAGTGCCACTGCTTCGACCTATTTGGTGAAATAGTCAGTAGCGTCTAATACGAATCTGACGCATCCAGGAGATTTTGGAAGCGGTCCGACGATGTCTAATCCCCAGATAGAGAATGTCCAGGGACTAAAAACTGGATGTAATTTGTTAGCAGTCCTTTTCGGAATTGGAGCGTGTTCTTGGGATGAGACACATTTCTGCGCATATTCTTTAGCATCTTTCTGCATGTACGGCCAGAAATACCCCTGGGTGAGTACCCTGTGTGCGACACTGCGCCCTCAAGAATGGATTCCACAAATTCCCTCATGAGCCTCTGCCAGTATTAGTTGTCCTTCCTCGGATGATACGCATCGCAAAAATGGCTCAAAAGCTACAAGTTTGCGGTATAACAGCCCTTCGATCATTGAGTATCTCCATGAATTATTTTTCACCTTTGCAGCAAGTTTCTCATCTTCAGGGAGTTCGTCGGTTGTCAGGTAATGGATGTAAGGTTGACGCCAGTCTGTAATATTTTCAACATGATCGCATAAATTGTCTGTCACTGGACTGTCAATATCCATATTGCAGTCGATGTTATCCGTATCTCCCTGTGCTGATGTATTTTCTCTCTCGCCCCCACTAGCATGTTCAAAATCCAGAACAAAATGGGTGTCAGAGACGCTAGGTAACTCTTTGAAATCTACTACAACGAAACATGCGATATCTATTGGCACTGCGGAAGAAATATATGCTAAAGCAACTGCGTGCCTGTTCTCCAATCGTGGTCGCTTCCCAATAGAGAATTGGTCGAACACTTTTGCCAGTTCTCTCATATGATCCAAATACAATGCCATTCTCTCCTCCTTTGCTCTGTAGGTCCCCAGAAATTGGTTAACTACTAGCATGGAATCAGTCACCAGCTTCACGTTCTTCGCATCTAATTGCTTGACATATTTTAAACCGATAATCGCAGCTTCATATTCAGCTTTATTGTTTGATGCTTGGAAACCCAGCTTGGTCGCTTTCTCGATCTTCGAACCTTCGGGGGTAAGGATGACGCATCCAACTCAAACACCACTAACGTTTGAAGACCTATCGGTAAATACAGTCCATAATGGTTCTGGTGTATTGATATTCATTGCAGACTCTCCCCAAGTCTGATCAGTGATTGGCTCAGTGGGTTTAAACAACTCCTCTTCTTCTCCAGCAACCGTTTATATATCGTCTACCGAAAAATCTGCTAGCAGTGTAGCCAGTGCGTGTTTTTTTTATGCAGTTCTGGTTTCGTACTTGATCTCATACGCCCCCAAAAAATTTTACCATATGGCTAGTCGACTTGAATCATCAGCATGTTCTAGGATTCTCTTCAGCGGGTATTCCAAGTATACTACGATCTGCCTTCCTTAGAAATAAGGCTTGAGGCGACGAGATGCATGGAACAATGCAAGTGTTATCTTCTCAATTTTCTTGTACCGTGTTTCCTCCCTCGTCAAGGATTTACTGACGAAGTAAAAAGGTTTCTCATGTGGATCCGTAACAAACAACACTACACTCACAGCATTCTCCGTTGCAGCCAGATAAACTCCAATCGGTTGTCCACTTTTATGACTCACCAAAACTGGGGGGTTGACAAATAATGCTTGATCTCATCAAAAGCCCTTTCACACTCAGTCGTCCAACCAAAATTCACTGCTTTCTTCAAAACGTCAAAGAATGGCTTGAATCGATTCGATGAGCGTGAAATGAAACGGTTTAAGGATGCTAATCGTCCTGCTAGCTTCTGGACCACCTTCTTGGTTCTTAGGGATGAAATTTCTCTGATGGCTCTGATTTTCTCCGGATTCACCTCGATTACTCTATGTGTCATCAAGTATCCAAGGAACTTTCTCGATGACAACCCGAATGAAAACTTTGCTGGATTGAGCTTCATACGATATTGCCTTCAGATATCGAACGTCTTTGCAGATCAAGAAAATGTGATTCCTTTTGCTGAGATTTCACTACCATATCATCGATGTATACTTCCATCGACTTCCCAATCAGATCCTTGAACATATGGTCTACCAAGTGCTGGTAGGTTGCCCATGCGTTCTTTAGACCGAACGACATTACAGTATAGCAGTAAACTCCTCGGCCGTCAATGCATTTAATGTATGCTCTTGATCGTCCTCGAACAAAGGTATTTGGTTATACCCAGAAAAACCTTCCATGAATGACAGTCTCCCGAACCCTGTGGTTTTATCCACCAAATCTCTTATCATTGGAATCGGGTACGGATCACTCGGACATGCTTTATTCAAATCGGTAAATTCGATACAAACAAGAATTTTACCATTCTTCTTTGGAACGGGTACCGCATTTGACAACCAGCGAGGATATTGCACTGTTCAAATAAATCCTACTTCCAACAGCTTTTCGACCTCTTCAGTAACTCCATCTTTTTTTCTTTGCGCCATATTTCTGATTTTTTGTCGAATATGATGGAAATTCTCATCGATATTTAGCGTGTGGCAGGCTACATTCGGATCTATCCCTGACATCTCAGCAAAACTCCATGCAAAAATATTGGCGTTTTCCCTTAGCAATGTAATCAAACCATCGCATTCTTGTACAGGAAGATCCGCCCCTATGAACGTTGTTTTGTGCTCCTCCTCTCCAATCTATACCTCGATCAATTTCTCAACTGTTGGGGGTTCAGCTGCGTCCTCTCCCCTATATGATTCTGGAGGGAGAGGATTTTGTAATTGCTATTTCTGCGTGACTTGCATGATCTAGTTTCCACTAACTTCTGACTTCTTGTACTCATCCATTGCACTCTCATGACACTTATGGGCGGCCAACTGGTCGCCTCTCACTTTCACAACTCATTCTGGGGTAATAAACCTCAGGCATTGATGATTAGATGATGTGACTGCACCGATCTCATGCAGCCAATATCGTCCTACGATCGTATTGTAAGGTGCTCGGCAATCCAGAAACAATAAAGTGCCTAAGACGGACTTTTCAGCCACTGTTATCGGCATCTTCACTTTTCCAATCGCCTTTGTAACTTCGCCGCTGAAACCGATAGTTCGATTTTCATCCTCCTCGATCAAGTCTTGTGGGAGATTCATAGAAGAGTAAGCTCCTGAAAACAGCACGCTCACTGAGTCTGGTGCACACGAAACATGCCAATCCAAGCAGTTATAACGATGATATCATTGCGTGGAGCTTATACACCTATCATGTCTGATTCAGAGAACTCGATATTTTTGCACCCAAGCTCCCGAGTTTCTGCTCCATTACAGCTGACAAAATCAATATGATTTGTCAGGTACCATTCTTTCAATTGTCTGAGATTTCTCCTTATATCGTCTTTCGATGCCCGCCTGGTCATTGAATGGATCCTGACGTGACTGACGTTAATCACACGAGCGTTAATCACATGTATAGTGCCAAACTGACCAGGACCTTTCCCAAAGTCCTTTTTCACAAACTCTTGTAGCTTTCCAGCGTCGATCATTTGCTGGACCTCGATCTGTAGAGAGCGGAAATTCTCGGTCTTGTGACCATGGTCCTTATGGAATTTGCAGTATTTGTTCCTATCACGTTTATCATGTGTCTCAGCTGGAAATGGACGAGGGGGGCTCAAATCCTTGCTGATTTTCTCTTACAATTCTGTAAGCTGTATGTTCAACGGTGTCAACTTCAGATCCTGGAATTTCTGATATCCAGTTTCCATTCTTTCACTTTGGTTCTTATCTCGGACTTCTCCTCGGTCATTGTGCTAGCCACTCGAACGGTTCTTCTATTTGTCTTTCTTCCCATCACTTGGATGATTAAATGATCCGTTAACATCTCTCGTTTCTCGAGCTTTGGAATCATCTCCCACTCGAGCATATTCTTCAACTCGATCATATAGTCCTTCCAGAGTCTTGGGTGGTCTCTTGACTAAGGATCCATACACACCTCTTTGATCGTGCTGGTATGTTTGCTTGTAAGCCTCGATGACGACTTGGTCGTTGGCACCATCCACGTCGGCCAATTCTTGCTTAAAGCGCCTAGTAAACTGTCTGATGCTTTCATCCTTCCGAATTGCAAGAAGGAACAACGCATGGAATCCCTTCCGATCACGTCTGTTGTATTTGTAGTGAGAGCAGAATTCTCCAACCAGCTCATTGTAAGTACCAATCGACTTTGCTGGGAGTCGATTGAACCATTTTATTTCTCCTCCAGCTAATGACTGTGGAAACATTTTGCACATCAATTCATCACTGTGCTTCCACAGAGTCATGGAAGTTTCATAGTGCAAAACATGCTGATCTGGGTCATCTGTTTTCTCATCGAATTCTGGCATCTTTGGAACTTGAAAATTCATTGGCGGTCGGAATTCTCTAATATTCATCTTGAAAGGTGCTCCGGTAGATCGGTGCAACGGGTCCAAGTTTTCTTATTTGGATTTCTTTTTTGGCATTACTTTCTCGATCATCTTGCAGAGGCGAGCTTATTTTATTGCATCCACATCACTATCTGAGGAACTGTCTTCCTTCTCATAATCTTGGTCCTCTGGGATATGAGTTTTAGATCTCATTGTTTTCCTCTGCGGTCCAGCAGGTTCTTTTCCTTGCTTCGACCGAGCATAGTAATCCTTCGAAAATTCTTGATCATCGTGCCAATCTGGATCTTCACCCTCATCGTTTCTGAGGCGTTTCGAATTGATGTTGGATCTGGCCGCACTCTGCTGAGTTGTAGCTGGATGGGTCCTTGCTCGGCGTGGTAGTACAAGCCTTCGTTTAGGTAATTCTCCAGTGGGTAACATATTTATCTCTGGTTGATCAAGATCGATCACCTCTCTGTTTGGTTTTTCAGATTGAGGGTCAATTCGACATCCAAGGCGTTGCCATACATACCTTCTCCTCTTTTTGTTCAGATCACCAGTCTTGGGTCGTGAGTGGTTCTAACGTTCCAATCTCAGGAGAGCGTTCTCCTTCTCCAACTCTTTCAGACAATTGCGCAATAATTGTGCCTCTGTGCTAAGAGTCGCTATGCGTCCATCCCGCATGTCTTGTCCATCGTCTTTTATCCTTGATGGGCTGCCGAACGCATGCCTTCTATTTCCTTGAACTTGTGGATGCTCTCCATTAACATCCAGTCCTTCGTTATCTATCACCGGTTATTTTTCCCTCCTTCGATTTGGATATGGAGTTCTGTCACGGAAACGATCTCGATCTTGTCCTCGATCCAGGGATTTGTTATGAGCATCATCTCGATTTTGACCCTGCCTGTTTCAATGGGTATTGTTGGGGCTGACTGAACTTCAACTTCGTGTCTTTCATCCTCGCTCATGCGCTGTCGAGGATTGTTAACAGAATCTACCCTTCATGCAGTTTGTTTGATTACTGCCATAACTCGATCTAGTAAAACACGATTTTCTTTTCTCGAAACCGTTAGTTAATGCGCACACTGTTTGTAAGGTAAAATTGCTTCTGCCCCAAACACAGAATTTTTGTGATGCTTTTGCTGGGAATCGATCGCTGCCTCAATCTTCAATTGATTTCTGCAGAAAGGAGGGTGGGGTACCTGCAAAAAAACCCTCTGATGCTAAAGTCAGAATAGGATTTTCTCACATGTATTTTTGGTATGGAAGATTTCTTACCTTTTTGGTTGTAAAACTCTCCATTTATATGTTACAGATTTTCCGTTACAGATGCAGACATCAATTGCAGTAACTGTCCCTGCATGCCTGCTATAGTAACTGCTCCTGTCATAATTCCCCTGCATGCCTCTGTGATAAATTCCATGCATGACGCCCTGTCATAAATCCCCTGCATGCCTCCCTGGCATAAGTTGAATTACCTGCCTTGTATGCCGTTTGGAATACTCTAGAATCTTTTTATATGGGTTATGGAATGTGTTTATGCCAATCCCAAGAGGAATAATTCACCTAAGCCCACAGTGGGGCGTAGAAATCCGTTAGGCAAATAGAATAGGGTGGAATAATCTGAGGGCTACAGAATTAAAATGTATCGCGCAACACTGAATCAGGAAGGGCGAAGAATCGCCGCAACTACTCGCCGATTTATCGGCAGCTACGATGAAAACGCTACTAATCGTCGATTACTTGGCCGACGGCAAGTTACCGCCGATAACTCGTTGTTGCCGTTCCGTTTATATTCCGGCATATGTGACGTCATGTTGATGTTGTTACTGACGGCATTAATATTAACAGAAGATGCTGACGCCATTAAGGGTTAACTGAATATACCGGGTATATGACGACGCCGTCACTAATGTCGTTAACCATTAACGGAAGGATGACGTGGACATCGATGCTGATATGGAGAGCATCGCTGACGTGGTGACCATTGCTGACGTGGCAGATTTTCGGCCACCGTCTTACAAGCCAGTGCTGACGTAGCTGTCGGTGGTAATGTTGCGTGATGATGTGGCACATGTGAGGGGGATTCCTAGTTGCTTTATTTGAACCTATGCACATGGGATTCCATGCAAGGTGTTTGTTAGGCCTAGTTAGCACTACTTGGGTAAACAAGGAAAGCTCCTTAGGCCCAATGAAGCCTCCTTTGCTACTAGTAGGAGCTTTGGAGGCCTATGTTAGCCTATTTATTTGGGTAGAACATTATGGGTACAAACAGTCTTCTTGTAGTCTTCAATCTTCAATCTTTAAGGATAGCTTCGATTCAACTTCTTAGACCTAATCTAGTCTGAAACTATCTTTAGTATGATAAATCAAGAATGCATTTTGGCAACTAAAATTGACAACTACCTTGACATGCCAACGCTAGTGGGGTCAACCGTGATATGCTCTAACATTAAGGAATGGGGAAGTAAATGGGAGGAGATGGTAACCGTATGCATGGAATTGATGTTCCATAAAATTGTTAACGCATGGAGTTGATGTTCCATAAAACTGTTAACGTATGGAATTGATGTCCCGTGAATGTTTCACCTTTAACTCCCTGTATTTACTAACCGCCTCACCCTTATGACATTTCCTTATGATGGGCGTAGTGTATACCGCACTCTGTGAACCGCCAAACCAATACCCAAAGAGGATCCGCCAGTTTGTGATATGTGTTTGATATCTCGAATGTTTTGTGGAAAACATGTGGCATGTCGTTGGGAGACTTGGTAGTTCGGTGACCTTCGACGGTCGAGATTTTGCATCGCACGCTTTCGCTTGTTGGTGGCCGCACATGGAAGTCCAGCATGGTGTACTGGCTGGGTTGGCATGCCGTGGCCAAACTTAGGTTTTTGGGCCAAAGGTTACCATGCATTTTCTGGTAACCTTGGATGGCTAGGATTTTCTCCTGGGATTGAAGGGAAACCGTTGATTATTGCATGCATTTGTTTTGGGTAACCGTGTAGGGAAGGCCAGCATGGTGGCACGGCTAGGCTAGTATGGCATGCCTTGGCGCAATTAGGTTGGCATGGCATGCCTTGGCGTGGTTTGGCTTGGCATGTGGGGCCAAGGGTTTACCATGGGTGCAGGGCATGGCTAGCTTTGGCTAGGTGCATGACCAAGCTAGGGTTTTAGGCCAAAGTTCGTTTGGTAACCTTAGACGGCCAGGATTTGTTCCTGGGATTAAAGGGAAACCGTTGATTGTTGCATGCATTCGTTTTGGTAGCCGCGTAGGGAAGGCCAGCATGGTAGCACAGCTAAGTTGGCATGGGGCCATGGGGAGGTGCGTTTGGCATGGAATGGTAGGTGTGGATGACATGGTTTTCCGTTGGCACATGGGTGAGGTTAGCATGCTTAGGCACGGTTAGTGTGGCTGACATGGCTTTCCATTGGCACAAAGGTGCGGCTATCATGGTTGGCATGCTTTGGCGTGGTTAGTGTGTCTGGCATGGTTTGCCATTAGCACAGAGGTGAGGCTACCATGGTTGGCATGCTTTGGCGCGGTTAGTGTGTCTGGCATGGTTTTCCATTGGCACAGAGGTGTGGCTAGCATGCTTTGGTGCGGTTAGTGTGGCTGGCATGGTTTGATATTGGCACAGAGGTGCGACTAGCTTGGTGGGAATGCTTTGGTGTGGTTAGTATGGCTGGCATGGTTTTCCATTGGCGCAGAGGTGCGGCTAGCATGGTTGGAATGATTTATGGCGGTTAGTGTGGCTAGCATGGTTTGACATTGGCATAGAGGTACGTCTATCATGGTTGGCATGCTTTGGCGTGGTTAGTGTGGCTGGCATGGTTTGACAATGGCACATAGGTGCGTCTAGCATGGTTGGCATGCTTTGGCGTGGTTAGTGTGACTGGCATGGTTTTCCATTTGCACAGAGGTGCGGCTAGCATGGTTGGCATGCTTTGGCGCGGTTAGTGTGGATGGCATGGTTTTCCATTGGCACAGAGGTGCGGATACCATGGTTGGCATGCTGTGGCGCGGTTAGTGTGGCTGGCATGGTTTGTCATTGGCACAGAGGTGCGGCTACCATGGTTGGAATGCTGTGGCGAAGTTAGTGTGGCTGGCATGGTTTTTCATTGGCACAGAGGTGCGGCTAGCATGGTTGCCATGCATTGGCGCGGATGGCGTGGTTTGCGATTATCACAGAGGTACAGCTAGCATGGTAGGCATGCCTTGGCGCGGTTGGTGTAGCTGGCATGGTTGGTATTTGCACATAGGTGCGGATAGCATGGTTGGTATGCCTTGGCGCGGTTGGTGTGGATGGAATGGTTTTCCATTGCCATAGAGGTGAGGATAGCATGTCTGGCATGCCTTGGCGTGGTTAGTATGGATGGCATGGTTTGCCATTGGCACAGAGGTGCGGATAGCATGGTTGGCATACCTTGGCGCTGTTCGTGTGGATGGCATGGTTTGTCATTAGCACAGAGGTGCGGCTTGCATGGTTGGCATGCCTTGGCGCGGTTGGTGTGGCTGGCATGGTTTTCCATTGGCACAGAGGTGCGGCTATCATGGTTGACATGCCTTGGCGCGGTAGGTGTGGATGGAATGGTTTTCCATTGGCACAGAGGTACGGCTAGCATGGTTGGCATGCCTTGGCGCGGTAGGTGTGGATGTCATGGTTTTCCATTGGCACACGTGGGAATTAGGGTTTGGCTTGTCGTAACCCTAATTAGTATTAAAAAATATACCCCGGTAATTTTTCACAGACACATTAAAGGTTTCAATAAATGCGCCTAGTAAAAGATTATTATTTTAATGGTGTGATGTCATTTGTCTGACTAGGGTTTAGGGTTTTATGGTTTTAAACCTAGGCTAAAAACCACCATCAACAATAGGCTTACATAAACTAATAAAAGGAAAGAGATTGACGTAAACTAGAAAAGTAAATACTTGAAAAGAAAACTAAGTTAAACTGACCTAAGGGATCAACCGTCATAGTTGATCCATAAGCATGGGATCAACAGTAATTGGTGATACAAAAGAAAAAGGATCAACAGTCATTGTTGATACAGAAAAAAATGTATTACATCAGATATACTGATAAAACTCGTTCCGCATCAGATAGTGCACCGTATGGCCGATTTTGTGAAACACTGCCCATGAATACATATATATATATATACTTCATCAGAGAGGGAAAAAATAGTTCATCAATCTAAGTCCATGCCTTTGTAGTCAAGTCCATTCTTTGCTGTCTTTCTAACTTTTATAATTTTATTTTTGAATAGACTTGGAAGATAGCTTAAAACGTTTTTGAATAGACTTGGAAGATGGCTTAAAACCATTGTAGAATGTCTCAAACTTGGAATCCTTTGGACTTGACGTTACACTCTTTGCCCCAAGCTTGAAATAGTTTGAATTCCAAAATAGACCGGAATACTCAGGACCGAGTCGCGCTCTGCAACTCAGCGACGGAATCGGGCTCAATTTTTTTCTCGATCTTCGTTTTTCAGTAAGTCAATCTCATTAATTCAGGTGAGTTTTTGATAATTGGTGTTGTGTTACTTCATTACTTCAGTTGAGTTTGAATTTAATATTGAAAAGTGAATCAAGTAGTCGAAAGATTCACAGTTTCAGTCAGATTCTGAGATGAGTAATCTCAGATCTGAAAATCCAAATAGTTCTGCTACTTTGTATATTTCTGATGTAGTAATTGACGAAAGTTTAGAGGAATGGAAATTTAGCCTTATTGGAAGATTGGATTTAGTAAAATTGAAGTTGGTTGTTGCTGAAACAAATCTAAGGGCTCAATGGAAGATTACAGGTAGTTTTCAAATAATACCAATAGGAAGGGGTTTCTTTATTATTAAGCTTGTTAATGGTGAGGATATGAATATTTATAAAGGTTTTTGGGAGGTTGAATCTCAAATTTTAAGACTCAGGTATTGGGAGAGGGATTTTAAGCCAGAATTACAAAAATCTTCATCTGCTTTTGTATGGGTAGTATTTCTTGGATTATGTATTGCATATTGGAAGGAAAGAATTCTCATGGCACTGGGGGATGCACTTGGAAGACCAATAAGGGTTGATGATACAACTCTGAAAAAAAAAGTTGGATATTATTCTAGTATTTTGGTGGAAGTGGATTAAGCAAAGGAAATTCCTAATAAGGTGTGTATTGAAACCAAGTATGGGAAGTTTGAACAAGAGGTTAGAATTCCAAAAGTGCCTAAGTTCTGCAATCATTGTAAAATGATTGGACATTATGTTTCGGAATGCAGAAGTAGGAAAAGAGAGCAAGGTCAAAAGGAAAATCATCAACAGCAATGGAGATATACTCATAAGAAGAATAGTGCTCAAGCTTCTTGGCGTTTTGATATCTATCCTCCTATTATGCAGACCATTGAATCTTCCACTTTGAAGGAGGGGATTGAGAATGGTAGAATGGTTCCTTATACTAGGCATCAGTCAAATCAGACAGAAGATAAGGAAGGTTTACTGGTATTTTAGATTATACACAAGAGTTTCCTAATTTATCAGTTGAAAAATTGTTGGAAGTGGGTACTAGCATTCCATCTTTACATAATTTCACTCCAATAATAGTTGAAGAATCAATTGAGGAGGTTACTGCCCAAGTTCTTTCACATATCAGTGATGATAGAGGGAAAGGAGGGTGGAAGGATGTAGCTGGAAAATCATTTAATGTAAATAAAATAAACTCACAAAAATCTGAAGCTGCAGGAAGCATAAATTTTTCATCTCCAAGTAAGTTTAATGCTCTTATTGAAGTGGTTGGCAAACAAGACATAGTTTTCTCTAGAGCAGTTAGGAAACCTCAAAAACGTAAAGTACAACAAAATGTTCCCAATGTTGTCACTAGAAAACAAGCACATAGTTCAGTTAACAACAATAGTGGGGTGGGGAGGTATAATACTTCCCAAATTTCACCTTCTTTATGAGACTAGCCTATTGGAATGTCAGGGGCTTGAGAAGAATTCAAGCTCAGGAAAAACTTAGAAGTTTAGTACAACAATTTAATCCTTCACTTTTCTGGGTAGTAGAACCAAAAGTAAAGATGGAGAAAAATATTATTAAAAAGTTGAAGTTACCTGGGATGTCCCAGATGGTTATACATAATTCAAGCAATTCAGTAAAAGGAAATACTTGGTTATTTTGGCATTCTTCTTTATCTACCCCAAAAGTTGTTCACTCATCAAGACAAGCCATTACTGTTTAGGTTGGCGATATTTTAGTTACTAGAATTCATGCAACTTTCCTCATAATAGATAGAAGGCTTTTATGGGAGGATCTTGTAGAAATTAATGTAAGGAATTTACCTTGGTTGGTTTTAGGTGATTTTAATACAGTATTATCTTATGAAGAAAAGAAGGGTGGCAGAACTCCTAAGAGCTGCAATGCAAGAATTCAGGGATTGTCTCGAATCATGCTTATTCAAGCTTCTAGATCAGGTATTAAATTTTCATGGTGCAATAACAGAGTGGGGAAAAAGATAATTTTATGTGATTTGGATAAAGCTTTGTACAATTTAAAATGGTTGGAAAAATTTGACACCTGGAATTACAAGGTAGGGGTTAGAGGTACTTCTGATCATGGTGCACTATTTGGTAGGGTAGCTCAGAGTGATAAACCAAAAAATACTCCTTTTAGATACCAAACAGTTTGGACCTCTCATCCTAATTTTCCGAATGTGATACAAGAGTCATTGGGGGAGGAGTGTGAAGGAAATCTATCTTTCTATTTTATCATCAAATTAAGAAGATTGAAAACTATTATTAAAAAATGGAATTGGAAGGTTTTTGGTGATTTAAGGTTTAAATTAAAAACCACATAAGAAGCTGTTCTGACTGCCTCTCTGGCATCTGATGCTGACCCTGAGAATATTACTTTATTATATAAACTTGTAACTGTAAGGGTACTACATGAAATGGAAGCTCAACAATATAATGACCTAATGAGAAGCAAAGATAGAGTTAAATGGGTGAAGGAGGGTTTTGCTAACACTGCTTTTTTCCATGAAAATATAAGAATTAGAAAATCACAGAAAAATATTGAGGAATTTGAGGATACCGATGGCAATCTAATCACTACTCAAGACCAAATTGTTGATTCTCTTGTCACTCATTATAAGCAGAAATTTGAAGCAAAACAAGTCGATTTTGTAGAAGAATTATTTGAGGCTATACCAAAAATATTAAATGATCAAGATAATTCTTATTTAGATGCTATTCCTAGCTCAAAGAAAATCAAGGAAGCTGTTTTTGGAATGGATGCTAACAGTGCTCCAGGGCCAGATGGTTTTTTTAGAAGCTTTTATAGATTTGCATGGAATGTGGTGGGGGATACATTAGTAGAAGCTATCCAATATTGCTAGAGGCAGAGATTTATACCCAAAGGATTCAACTCCAATTTTTTTGTTTCTTCTCCCAAAAGTTAAAGGAGCTAAAAAAGCTTAGAACTTCAGACCTATTGGCCTAGCTAATTTCAGCTTTAAAGTTATTACAAGGATTATTACCACAAGAATTAGTACTGTAATTGGTATAATGGTGTCTATACAACAAGGTGCTTTTATCAAGGAGAGGAATATTCATGAGAAAATTGTGTTAGCATCGGAACTTGTGAATGAGATGAGTATCAAAAGAAGGGGTGGAAATGTGGGGCTTAAAATTGATATTACACAGGCATATGACTCCTTGAGCTGGGAATTTTTATTTGAAGTGTTAAGAAGATTTGGATTCTCTGAAGTTGGTATTCATTGGCTCCAAAAAATCTTTGTGTCTGCAAAATTTTTGTTCTCATTAATGGTGGACCTTGTGGATTGTTTGGTGTAGGGAGAGGACTAAGGCAAGGTGATCCATTATCACCAATTATTTTTGTGTTGGCTGAGGAGGTTCTTAGCAGAAATATAACTAAATTAGCTCAATTGGGTGAAATTTAGCCAATGGTGAATAGAGGTGGTTTCCAGACAACTCAATTAATGTTTGAAGATGATATTTTTATCTTCTGCAATGGCTACAAAAAGACTTTGGATTTCTTAAAGGATCTGTTGTGCAAATACCAAAGTTCATCAAGACAACAAGTCAATAGAAATAAAATCAAATGTTTTGTGGCGGGTGTATCTAGCTTAAGACAATATCATATTGCAGAATATATGCAGATGGATTTGGCCTCATTCCTAGATAAATATTTAGGAGTTGTCCTGAATTAGGGTAGAGTTAACTCTCATCAAGTTTGGGGGGTGGTTGAAATGATGCAGAAAATGCTAGAAGGTTAGATTGTAAAATTTCTTGCTTTCTCTGCAAGATTAACATTGGTTAAATTTGTTTTATGCAACATACCCATCTACAACATGTCAGTGTACAAGTGGCCCAAAAGTGTGATTTAAGCCTATGAAAAAAATCATCAGAAACTTTTTATGGTCAGGTGAACCTGCAGTAAAAAAATCTTGTGATAGTAAATTGGGATGAAGTGAATTCTCTAATAGAATAGGGGGGACTGGGTTTAAGGAGACCTGAAGTTGCCAACAAAGCCCTTTTAATGAAACTATTATGGAAAATTGAGACTGAAGAGGTGGAATGGACTCTGTTTATGAGAGCAAAATATAAGGACAAAAATGGGGAGTGGATAAAGTATCATAAGCAGTCCACAATTTGGCACGGACTTAAATGGGTAATACTTGAAGTTCAAGAAGGGAGTAGATGGATAGTCGGTGATGGTGCAAACATTTCAGTTTGGAGAGGTAAATAGGTTAAAGAATATGCTTTAATTGAGAGACATTCTGCAGATGAGTATATTGTACAACATGACACAATGAAGGTTAAGGAGTTAATTCATAATGGTGCATGGTGTATCCCTGAGGAGATATTGCAATACTTTGATGCTAGTGAACTTCCAACCTTAGTGGGTGGAAAAGATGAAATTTTTTTGACCAGTGATAAGGAGGGTAATCTTACAGTAGCAAGTGCAACTCAGAGGATAAGGAGGAGTTACCATGTGCAAGCTTGCGAACACCAGGTATGGCAACCTTGCATTCACCCATACACTTCTACAAACCCCTGGAAGATTTTGAGAGGAGCCTGTGCAACTGAGGAAACAGTAAGAAAAAAAGGTTTTTCTACTGTATCTAAGTGTTACTTATGTAGAGAGGATCCAGATAACATGGAGCATATCCTTTGGCATAGTTCTTTTAGTGAATCAGTTTGGCACTGGCTGTATGGGGTCTTTCAATGCCCTTGTCCCAAAAAGTTTGATGAGGTCCCAAAGTTTTTTTTTTTTTTTTTTTGTTTTGACACAATCCGCCGGGTTTAAGGAGAACCCAAAACCTTACAAACTAAACTAAACAAAACAAAAAAGAAAACAACTCCCCAACGGAAACTAAAACTATCAACACTACAAGACTACCAACTCTACAGGAGACTCTCAACAAGCTAACAAAAATCCTATTGCTTAAGCAACAACCTAACCAAAACCACAATCCAATTTCTCTCCCTGTAAACAAACACATAACTGAAAACCACAAGAAAACAACCCAAAAGAGCACTAATAAGCTTAATGCAAGAGAGCTCCAGTAACCCTTTCCCTCCATTTAACCATTAGAGGAGTTGACTTTATTCACCTTAGTTACTCTCTTGTCAACCCCCTTTACTCCTAAACCAGTCTTCCCCTGCATTGCAACCTTTTGAGAGAAATGAGCTCTAGCACCAAGCTCATCTCCTTGCAGACCCCCATCCATCCTTTCCACCTGAGAGAGAACATATCCTACACCATCACTACAAGCAGTAGGAGCATCCTTCCCACAATCTTCTCCACCAGCCATGATAACCTCTTTGATCAGCATATTACCATTAGGAACAATATTTGAATATCTATCAACCACATCCATATTCTCACCACCACCAGCATCAGAAAGCTGCTGAAACTTCTCAATAGGAGCCTCCTTCAATTTATCAGTACCACTGGTAGAAGAGCCATCAAAAACATCTACATCAATGGAACCAGAATTCTTATTATTGAACTTCCCCCTACTTCTCTTCAAACACTTTGTCATCCATTTTTCTTGCTCAGCTGCCTTCTTATCTTTTTCTACTTGTGCTTGTGCATCTGTTACCAATTTAGCAGCTGCGATATGGCAGCAATAGAAGCAAACGCAGCTGTGTGTGACAAAAGCACATTTCTCCATTGTGTGACCAAACACATCACAATGAGAACATCTAGGAGGTCTCCAAACATATTCTACGGGGACATTGATCCTCACCTTCCCAACCAGAGCATCAATATGGCTAGGAAAATCTGACTGTACATCAATTTCAACACAAATTCGTGCATATGACATCCTTGATCTTGTTGTAGTCTGCTTATCCAACATAAGAGGCACTCCAACAAAGCTATCAAGCTTTCCCAACCCCCTGACGTTCGACAAATGAAGTGGTACATCCCTCAATTTCAACCAAACAGGAATCGACTTAAGCTCGCCTAACTCCTGCTAAATCATAGGAGTCCAAGGTCTCACAACAAATAATTGGTCTCTAATGAAAAAACTTCCATGTTCCAAAGCTGTATTTCTATCCTCATCAGAGTCAAAATCAAACACAAAAAATTTATCACCATGAAGAGACATTAGAAACTCACCTTTAAGCTTCCAAATTCTCTGAACAGTGTGTTTCACCATTAAAAACGACAATCTCTGCCCTACAAAACAACCTACTACAAGATTTTCACAAATGCGCACATCTCCTGCTACTTCCTCATCAGAAAAAACCATTCTCTTCTCCCCCTCCACCATTGAAGGAGCTTCAAACGGTAAAGGATCATGAATAACCTCCTTCTTCGTCGAGCCACACAACACATCAGACCACTTAAGCCAATTTTAAGAACCACCCACCACACCAGATCTAGAATCTCTATCCCCAAAACCCATTTGAAAAACCCTAAAAAATTGAACCAAAAAACAAACTGGATCTAAAAATTCGAAGAAAAGTAAAGAAAAATTAACCAGAAAACTAATCAAAACCAAATATCGAACCCAAATCAAGAAGAAAAAACAAAATCTGGTGAAGAAATCACCAAAATATGATTGGAATTTTTTTTTTGACTGGAGTCAACGTCGCCTGAAAAATCGCCCTCACAGGCTCCCTTGACCATTCCGTCATTCATATAATTATTACCCTATGTTATGAGGTCCTAAAGTTTGCAAAAGGCAAAAGCCTGATATTAAGGAATGTGGTTCATATGTGCCTTCAATGTGATGGTAGAATTATGGATTACAAGAAATATTGTGATATATGAAGCAGTAACTCCATCAGTTGATAAAATGAAAATAAGAATAACCAGATGGGCAAAAGAAGGGAGACTCAGAATGAGGGGCAAGATGTGGGGTACTGTGCATGAATTGAGTATAATGCTTTACTTTGGTATTTCAGGAGTGTAAACAAGAACTGTCAGGGTGAAAGAATGTTTCTTTACATATCCCTCCCTACATCAAACTATAATCTGTTGTGATGGCGCATCTAAAGAAAATCCAGGAATGGCAGGGAATGGATTTGTTGCAAGAAATCATTATGGTGATTGTATGGGTGCGGTTTCAGGTGGTCTTGGGATATCCACAAATTACTTGGCATAGGTCATGGCACTGGTAGTTGCAGGTGAGTGGGCTGTTTCAAAACATTTAGTTGATGTATGCTTCAGTCTAGACTCTAAAGCTGTGATAATGGCATTTTTGAATGACAAAGTGTCTTGGATAGTGAGAAACAGATGGATTAAAATCAGAAAAGCTATTCCTATTATAAATTTTACGCATTCATATAGAGAAATAAATTTCTCTGCAGATAAGATGGCCAAGAGAGGGGTTCGGCTGAGTAAAGGAGAGGTACATTATTTTGAAGAGAAACCACAGTTCTTGGGTAAATTAGAAAATGAGGATGATATTTACCGTAGATTATGAGAGAAATTGATGGGCTGTAATAATGGGCTTATAATTTTTTCTTTGATATTTCCTTATTGACCTAGTCCTACAATAATGGGGTTTCTGTAACTTGTAAATGAAAAAGATTGATAATAAAATTCATGATTTTGAAGAAATAAAAAATAATTTGAATTCCACCATAAAACTTGTTCTAAGAAGTGATTCAAGTATTAAATTCTACAAACCGGTCTATATATTCTAATCTTTGCTACGTTTAATAGCACGAGATATATAACACAATACATTCATATAGCTGGTATTTTCACAGAACTGGACGAAATTGGTTGGTTGTTGTAGCTTATGCGGTATGTCATCAACTTAATTTTTTTGTTCTTGAAGAAAAAAGGCAATATTAAAAACAGAGAAAAAAGAGGCATAACCCATAACAGAAGTCTACAGACTACTAAAAGAGTAGTTACAGAGACAAGATGCAATCAGAAAAAGACTGCTACCTACGCCATCAGCCTGTTATTAGTGTCCTACAAAGTGATGATATAAACTGTACGTCTCAAAAAATATGCCACTTTGATAACTTATCACTTCATCCATGTGTTCATTAAAGGTCATCTGAGTTAGTCTTCTTTCCTGTTAAGTTCTTTTGATATTTATTTTGGTTATTGCTACATGAATAATGCAGCAATGTTGAAATATGATTTTGATGAAAATCAAGGCATAGAGAGAGAGCAGAGAGGAAGAAATGCGGAACAAGAGAAGAGACTACATTGTGTTTTACCAAATTTTCACACTTTTCATTAACATAAAACAGATGCCTTTATAGGCTACAGATTGCATAACTCCATTAACAGACACTAATTCAACTAACTAGTGCACGACTGCACGTACACATCTAATTCCTGATTCACAGGACATTACAACCCATGACCGGTACAACTAAACAGTCCCTTAAGACTAGGACTTATAATGACCCACTAATGACAATAATATCCCAATCTAAACAGAAACGTGTGAATGTAACTCACACAGTACTGAGTCTAATACTTACTTATCAGTTTGGGTTTAACTAAAACTCTAACAGCCTCCCTTAAACTCAAACTGATAACACAACTTCATGCATTGTTCCATGAAAACTAGCAGATACATTAACTATGCCTTTCCCGACATTATCCGTTTCATTTGCAGACCTACCTACTTCACTTGTAGGCATCATATGACTTCCTCGACATATCTTATCATACCATGGCTCTATCACGGCCAACCTATTTCACTCGCAGGTACATATGACTTCCCAGACATGTTGTATCATAACTTTCTGCCACTTGAAATCTTCTAGATGCTTTTGTCTTCCACCCCCGCTACTATCTTCACCAATGACATATTCCTTCTTCGGGTTATAAAACCCACATATAAGGACTACACATGACACTTCATACATCATGCGAATCAAAACTACTAGATTATTGAACCTAATCTACTGACCCATACAATTGAAACAATGTTAATGGACATAACAAAGACATTAACATTTACAAAAATAAATCTCGCTGAAAATAAAACAGAGCTATGCTTAACTTAGGTCTACATGGATTGCTCAAACTGCATCACTTTAGATTTCATTCATGGAGACACACTCTCTGTCAACAGACCTTTCGTTAACAAGCTAGAGCTGTTTCTCTTTCACTGCTTGCAAGTCATACATGAAACCAAATCAAAATAATCCTACCTACTTCACAGGATTACCTTCAAACAGTTTGTGAGCACCTATGAAATTCAAGCCTCATTCACTCAGGCCTTTCATCAAACAGCTTCCGAGCACAGTTCCAACTCTCTTGTACTGCTGCTACCAAGTTCATTTTTTTGACGAGGAAAGGGCAAATTTAATTAAAAAACAAAGATGTCACCAAGAGTGACACCAAAGTTACAAAAAAGAAAAGAAAAAGAAAAACAACATGCCCACGAACGAGCAAACACAACACAACCCGAAAGAAAAACTTCAAACCTAAGCTCCGAGCTCCAAAGGAAAAAACAAAAGAACCTTGACAAACCAGAAACCCAAGAGAAGGGTGACGAAAGCTAATCAATCTTCAAAATCCTCATTTTCATCTTGAAACGAACACTTGACCGCATCAATTTGCTCATCAAGTTCATCACTAGCCCTCTTTTTCAAGTCCGCATCAACTCCTTGCTTACAACATTGGTAAATCTCATACCAAGAACTCCAACGAAACTCCAGGATCAAATTTTCACCTTCTTTTGATGCACAAAAGAAATTCTCAATCACACACAATGAAATAAACTAAAAAAATACTCTCTCTAATCATCTATACTCTATGAGATTTTACTAACACCTCTCTCTCTCTCTACCCTAGCTCTGATACCATGATGAAAATCAAGGCATAGAGAGAGAGCAGAAAGGAAGAAACGCTGAACAAGAGAAGAGACTACATTGTGTTTTACCAAATTTTCACACTTTTCATTAACATAAAACAGATGCCTTTATAGGCTACAGATTGAAGAACTCCATTAACAGACACTAATTCAACTAACTAGTGCACGACTGCACGTACACATCTAATTCCTGATTCACAGGACATTACAACCCATGACCGGTACAACTAAACAGTCCCTTAAGACTAGGACTTATAATGACCCACTAATGACAATAATATCCCACTCTGTACAGTACTGAGTCTAATACTTACTTATCAGTTTGGGTTTAACTAAAACTCTAACAGATTTAGTTTATCATGTAGGTTGCTCATAACACTTTCAAGCGGCAGTGAGCACCATTACATGCATGTAGTGTTGTGATTGATAGGGAACCCCTTTCACTATATCCAAGATCTAGTAATAGTTAGGAAGGAACGTATATCACATTCTTATGAATTAAAGAAAAAATTAAAATAAAAAAATTGAACATCAACCTTTTTCCCTGAAAATATTCGTATCATAGAATTAATTATCTGGGTTGCGAGCCACATACGAAAAGAACATCGGTCTCCATATCAAAGAAAGAAAAAAACGCCTAGTACTACTAGCAAATTAAATTTAATCATCATCCTAAAACTTATTTTCTGATCCTTAGTTTTTTGAGCAACTTATCCTTTTGCTCTGGCTTGAGAAACCAATACCCTCCCGCACAAACAACACCTACTGTGATGGTTAGAACTGCCAACCCTATTTTCCAATCAAATATGGCATTGTTATTACTAGCTTTCTCTTGTAACAACACAGTAGTTAAATCTTCAGCTTTACCTTCTAACGCGGTATTAGTTGAATCACCTGCAGCTTGTCCTTCTATTAACGCATTACCAGCTTTTCCGCTTAACGCGATACCTTCTCCTTTAATGTTATCAACTTTGTCGGCAATAGTTGTCTTTGCTTTGGTGATTAAATTACCAACATGCTCGGTCATCTTCTGATCAGCTTTACCTTCTAACTCAGTAGTTGTTGCATCACCAACTTTTCCTTCTAATGCATCACAAGCTTTTCCTTCTAAGGCAGTAGTTGCATCACCAAATTTTCCTTTAAAGCTATCAACTTTGTCAGCAATGGTTGTCTTTGCTTTGGTGATCAAATCACCAACCTGCTCGGTCATCCTCTTCTCAAGAAACTGATCAGCTTTACCTTCTAAGGAAGTAGTTGTTGCATCAGCAACTTTTCCTTCTAACGTATCACAAGCTTTTCCTTCTAACGCAGTAGTTGCATCACCAAATTTTCCTTCAAAGTTATCAACTTTGTCAGCAATGGTTGTCTTTCCTTTGGTGATCAAATCACCAACCTGCTCGGTCATCTTCTTCTCAAAAACCTCAGCATCAACCTCGGTTATCTTCTTCTCAAAAACCTCAGCTTTCCCTGCTTCTGACGACGACATGTCTTATGATGAGAATTTAGTTGACAGGAAATCACGATCCTTACGTACGATTAATCAAGGACGATGGAGGGGAATATAAAGGGAGAAAGGTTTATTGTTGGGCAAGAAAGGGAGGTCTAGTGCTGGGCAAGAAAGAATTTAATTTAACAAATTTTTAGCATTTTGGTTTGGTGGAAACATCTACTAGGACGTGTTTATTTTTGGCTGACTAACAATCTGAGTTACTGATATACGGTCTGACTCGTTCCGCATCAGATGGTGCACCGTTTGTCCGATTTTGTAAAAATCTCTTCATGAGTTTTCATCGGAGAGGGAAAAGCTTGTTCATTGTAAGAGTCCAACTATGCCTTCACACCCATGCTATCAATTCTACAGTTATGTGCCTTCTTGGAAGATGGCTTGGAAAAAGGATAGAATGCCGTCATTCGGAAGTCATTAGACTTGGCATTGCACACTTTGTCCAAACTTGGAATAGCTTGAATTCCACCGCAAAACTTGCTCCGAAAAATTAAAGAGTTTCGACGGGTGTGATTCAAGCATTAAATCCTACAAACGGATAAGCAAGGAACAAATAAAGTCTATAGATCAAGGAGTCAGACGTAGTCGTAAACCAATCCTGAAGCAACTACGCTTGTCTAAACACATTTTGGCTCCGTTGCTTTCGCGGAGAATTTTGATAAGAGCATCTCCAATGCTAGAAATAAGGTTTTTAAACATAATGACACAGTGTAAGATTATTATTATTTTGTTTTAAACAGTTGAAATTAGCGCCATTCAATCAAGATTATTTTTATTTTCAAAGTCTACTCTGGCTATTCAAAGTTTTATCCAATACAACGAATGACGAAGTTTTATTCATTCCCTATCTGCTAAAACTTTCATCACATCAACAAGAAGGAAGGTTTTGAGAGTTTCTGGTTTAAGAAATTAAACTTCAAACCTTGTCAATCTTAGTTTGCGACTTTACCTCCACCTGATCATAGTCTTCATTCAACTCCGATTCTCGATCTATGGAATCTCCTCTATTCCCTGATGAGTATTATGAGTTTCAGGATTCCGAGGGGGAACAGGAAAGTGATATTACAATGGATATCAAGATTAGTACACGATCTGCGGAAGACATCAACAATTTCCTAGCACTAGATGTCGCAAACTGCAAAATTGAACGTAGTTATTATTTAAACACGGTTTTAATTCAGGTAATATATTCCGATTCCTAATCAGATAATTTCCATTTCTTGTTTATATCAGTCTTTTGGGATTTTTTTTGAAGTTAGAATTCAATTTGCACATGCTTTCTTACCCAAGTTGGGAAGATTCGTTTGCAAAGAGTTTTCTTTGGTTTAAACATAAGAGGAAGTTTTTGGAGAATTAGTTTTTGAACAAGACATTATATTTAGTTAGACTTTTACTGTGGTTATCTATTTTACTATTTATATATTCTGGTTTTTAATGGATGGACACTTAAGTTTGCAAGGTTATCAATTTAGTTAACTGGCCTAGATGGGGACTGAGAAAAAAGTATCATTTTAGTAAGATTATTGATTTATTACGGATTAATATATGGAAGTTCTACATATGCTGTGGCACCATTTGGATGGTCTTGGGGCTACGTAGCAAGGAGTCTTTCGTTATTTTATTTTATTTTGATCAGTGAATAGGAAAAGATTCATTGAAAAAGAGGTACTTGAGGGGTATTTAACCCAATAAATATAACCGATAAAAAGAAAAAAGGAGACGAGTTTAAAATCGATCACCTAGAGAAAAGAACAAAGAGCCAAGAGATTAAGAAAAAAACAAACAAATACTAAACGCCTCTCATCCACCTTAAAGCGGCCGATAGAAATACGAGTCTTGTAACCATGTCCGCCGTCAAACCCTGCATTTTAGTGTTTGCCTCCACCTAAAAATAAGCTTGAATCTTAATATCTCGATTAAACTTTCCAAATTTCTCTTTTTGTGGTTGAAAATTCTAGATGTTTCAACATTTCCGATACAAAGGAAATGTTGTTGAGTTAAGAAAGAAGTCTTTCATTTTAACTTAACAAAGCCTTGAAATGAGAAGACAATTGTGTTTCGTTTTTCATCTTAGACATTACTTAGAGAGTTTCAACATTTCTGATACAAAGGAATTGTGGTTGTTGTGATCCTTCGGCAACTAAGTATACATTTCCTGCATATATGTAAAAGGTTCTTTCTTTTTTCTTCATAAAATTGGTTAAAAAGACCAAATTCAAAATTTCCTAGGTGAAATGGACAGTTAGATTTAGATACTGTTTTATTTTACACAGGATGCATCCAGTTTCATCCTTGTTATTTTTTAAGTTTAAGCTGGTTTCATCCTTGCTATTTTTTTTTGTCCATTTCACCCATAAATTTTTTTACTCGTCCATTTGAACTGGGTTTTAAATTTTTTTGGACAAATGACCTATTTTCCGTTTTTTCTTTTACGAGCCAGTAGTTTCCAAAATTCCCATTAGATGGACTTTGTTTAAAAACCCATCCCCTCACTTTGGTTCTTCATTATGGGCAATTTTTATTTACTTGAAACCCTTGGATCATCCTATAAGAATTTTCTTTGCAGGTTGAATATCTTGCCCCAGCATGGAAAAAGTTTCAAGGACTTTTCCTGCACGAACATTCTAAAAGACTCTCCTATCTTCAACTTGAAATGAGCAGGGCATGCAGAAATATGTTGGATGGTATCATTACTGATTATGAAACAAACTCCGTCAAAGTAATTATCCGGGAGAACTATAATAACTGTCCAGTTATGCGGACCCGTGAATGGGAGTTTGCCAGACAACAAGAAGAACCTGTTAAAGAGAATGCTTTCCATGTTTCACAACTGGTAATTGATCACCTTAACTATGCGTACTCTCTTTTGCAAAGACAACTCATCCCCAATGATTCGGATAGCGATGAAGATGACTATGTCATATCAGACAGCGATGAGGATGTTGCGATTGAACGTGACCAGGCCCGGTTCTTGAAGAAGTTTGCATACGCATTCACGGTGGCCTAAAATTTTACAGGGCGATAAAACTTATAACTGAAGCTTGTCCCTACTTTAAAAGCTTTACATTATTTAACACAGAAGGAATACTGTTGCTTCTGTGGTTTGCTCGGTTTGTATTTCTCGAGACGACTTATATTCAAATAGCTTGTACACATGTTACAGCTTTGTCGACGCCTGTGGCAACTCTCTTGCAAAAAACACATGGGGTATTTGTGAGAAATCTCATTTCCTCCAGTAACTAGCTAGTTCTTAAAAATTCAGAGAAACAAAAAAAAGAAGAATTCTGAATTTATAGCTAGTATTTTTTTCTGCAATAAAAGACAAATGGTAGAAGCTCAATTATTTTTAGCTAATTTTCACCTAAAAAATCTAAATCTAGGTCGAATCCTTCTGGGATATTGAGTACCAAAGTTCATGCTACAGCAATATCCAGTTGTCCAGTGTGAGATTTCCATACGTTACCATCCTAATCCTTAATGAAATTATCGAACATCTACTGCATACAGGGGTACTTCAATGCTAGTAAAGAAAGAGTTTTAGAAGAAAACAAAGAAGCCACCTTCTCGAAAGGTGATTATATCTTTTCTCAACATTAATTCGCAGAAAATAACCGAACCTGGGGAAGAAGATAAATTGGTACGTGGCGAATTGACATTGGCCGGCTCTGATGAACGGTCTCTTGATAATAGACACGACAAGTACGGCAAGGAAACAGCTGGGGAAGCGGAAACAACAAGTATACTTATGACACTTGGTTTGGTCAATTATGTACAGCCTGTTTTGGTACGGGATAACTTTAATTCAAATTTTGAAACTGAGGTGGCAAATAAAGTTACTGCTCAAAGTAATTTAGTGCACAAGGAAAATGGGCTTTCATTGATGAGCCGAAAGCTAGTATGTATTTTAAATAGGAACCGTACTTTAGGGACCACCTTTTTTTTTTTTGGGACCATTGATTTTTAAGACATCCTAACCTAAATTGTTAAGGGCTGTCCTAAAAATCCCGAAATTACTAATTTACCCCTTACTTAAATTGAAATTAACCCTAACCTAATAATTGCAATTAACTTAATTTAATATAAAAACAAAAGAATCTAACCTAGCCGCCACCTTCGATTATCACCACCACCCACCACCTCTGATTTATTGAGTGACTAAAGTGATAAAAGAAGAAGAAGATGAATAAAAAATTTATTTTGAGATGGGTGAATATGGAGAAAAAACATCCTTTGGGTGCCAAACTATGCTTGTAACTTAGTGAATGTTGCTATAAACGGCCTAAAATATCTTGAAAATCAAAATTGTAACAAAATTTTTTTAACCATGTCAACAAAGTTCGGTTTTATTATATGAAGAACATGTAACTTAAACTCTCTGAAAATGCGATTCGGTTAATAAATCCAAAATCACAGCAAACTTGAACGAGCTTTTAATGGAGTTTTTGTTTGTTCACGCAATTGATGAAAAATCAAATGTAACCGAACTACTATGCTTGTTTTTACGTAGTTTTTAGGTTCAGTCGACTAGACCACGTTGTAACCGAACTTTAAACAACAAAGTTCGGTAAGTTCGTAGAATTTTGTTTTTTTGCGATTAAACCGAACTCAATATTTGGCTATATAGAGAAGAGTTCGGTTTTGAAATTATTTTTGCGAGTTAACCGAACTCATTTACCTATGTTTATAAACTTCAACGCAATCAAGTTCCCAACCGAATCGCAGTTAAAAATAACATAGTGTTAGAAGTTCAGTTGGTTCTTAAACTTCAACATATTTTGCATATCAACCAATCGAAGCTTGTATATGCATATATGCAATTAGGCAAACGCGTTGTTAACTTAACAATTTTATGATCCAACCAACTGACTTGAAAATGCATAAATGGAATTAGCCCATAGTTGGTTAAAAGTATTTTTTAGAATGAATCCAACTCGAGTTGATTCAAAAAATTAATGTCGTGATAACTTGAACTCTTAGTTCGGCTAAGACTTTTTTTTTGCGATGTAACCGAACCTTTCTTTGGAGAAAAAAAACCTCCATTAAACCTCTCTGCAACTTCCATTTTCAACTCATTTTGATACTTCTCATTTTTTCAACCAAAAACGAACGACAAACAATGAGTTTGTGAGAATATCTTTGTTAATGATTTTAATTAAGCTACATATATAGAGGTGGTGGTGGTGGTGGTTGGTGGTGGTGGTAATCGGAAGTGGTGGTGGTAATCGGTGGTTGGTGGTGGTGATAATCTGAGGTGGTGGTGGTGGTAATCGGCGGTGGTAGGTTAATATTATTTTTTACTTAATCATTTCACTAATGATTTCACTAATCATAACCAAAACATAATCAAAAGGGTAGTTTAGGTATTAAGAATTTTTTTATAAGGGCACCCTAACCTAAAATAGACAATGGTCCCCCAAATATATCATGGTCCCCAAAATACGGTTCTTAAACAAACACAATGAAGATGTATCCACTTTTGGCACCGACTGAGTTAGGGACAGGAGGTTATGCTTCAAGTTCTGTGTCCCTGGATCATTCTTCGTTAAGAAGTATAAAGAAGAAATTAAAGACCAAATTGTCTCAAGAAGTCTCTATTAGCTCTAATTCTTCGGACTTTATTATTGGAGAAGTATCCAGTAAGAAGGTTGGTAGCAGAGAGATGGCAAGGGAGACTAATTACACAAGCGAGAAGGATGGAGAGATGGTGATGGGAACTAGTACCACGCTCGACAGCCATGATGTAAATGAAAACATGCCCAGAGAGGTTGCTAATGATAATGATGATGCGGCATCGCAAACTCGCAGTGGTAACAAACGAACAAGGCTTGATAATAATGACGGTATGGAGATGCCAAAAGGTGTACATGATAAACTCAAGGTACATTTCAACAAACTTAATTAATCCCGAAGTCACTCCGGGATTGAGTTCACAAATAGGGAAATTAATTTTGTGTCAGATGCTATTATTTCTCATAAAAATGCCTTTAGAGATGAATTTGTCACGGGAGATAGTATTGGAAACTAAGGTTTGGTTGTTTTGGTAGTAGTGTTTGTCGGGTTGTCATATTTTTAAATGCTTAATATAGTTTCTTGGAATGTTAATGGTCTTGGAGACCCGGATAAGCGCTCTAAGTTAAAAAAACTTGTGAAACGGTGGAAGCCTACTATTCTTATGATTCAAGAGACGAAGCTTAGTGCTTGTTCCGAAAATATTGTGCGTCAATGTTGGGGTGCAACTCCATGTAAATGTAATGCGTTGAAGCTCATATGGAAGGCCGGGCGTAATTTTGTTGATATGGAATTCAGATATGATTGAAGTTGATGATTTTCTTGAAGGGATTTTTACTATAAGTATTTCTTGTCGTAATTTGGATGATAATTTTCGTTCGGATTTAATTGGTGTCTATGGTCCTTGCAATGTGAATGAAAAAAAAAATCGTATGGAGCAAGCTACCTTGCATGGTTATTGGGATGGAATACCTTTGTGTTTCGGTGGAGATTTTAATGAGATGATATACATGGTGGAAAGAAGAGGTTGTCGTATAGTATCGAACTTAATGAAACTCTTCGATGATTTGTGTAATGACGTTGATCTCGTGGATTTTACTCTTCTCGGTGCGAAGTACACTTGGACTAGATCGCCTAACAAGAAGAGCAAGATTGATCATTTTCTTTACTCGCCGGATTGGGAAGATCATTTTCCAAATATCATCTTCAAGCGCCTTGCAAGACCCTTCTCAGATCATTTTCCTATTGAGTTGTGCTCAAAGGACTCGGATTGGGGTGTTTTCCCTTTACGATTTCAATTAGCTTGGTTCGAAGGTACTAACATAGTTTCTTTGATGAAAGAATGGTGGGAATCTTTTTCTCTGTAGGTACGTCGGGTGAATGTTTTTCAAAGAAATTACATGCTTTAAAGGAGAAATTGAAGGTGTGGAATAAAGATATTTTTGGGAACATTGATAGAGCTATGGACACGGCTCTAACCGAGATGAAAGAGTTGGAAGATTTGGATGATGGTAGGGGACTTACCGAAGTTGAAGAAGACATGCTTCTGACGGCTAAAGTGGAGTTTAATGTGGCTCATCGTCGTCAAAGCATAATGATGCGGCAAAAGTCAAGAATTAGATTTTTTCGTGATGGAAATAGAAACACAAAACATTTCCATCGAGTGGTGAAGGGTCATAGAGCTTTAAAAAACATCAACAATCTTCGTATTAATGGTAGATGGACCGGAAATAAAGAAGAAATTAAGAAGGGCATTGCGAATCATTTTGAGTTAGCGTTTAAATAAATATCTAATAAACGTCAAAGAATCAAGAACATGTGCCTTAGGTGTATTGATGAGAATGCAAGTGTATGGTTAGAGAGGCCTTTTAGAGAGGATGAGGTTAAAAATTCAATTAAGGATTTGGGAGTTGATCGTGCACCGGGTCCGGATGGCTTTCCTATGAAGTTCTTTATTATCGGTTGCGATTTCTTAAAAGAAGACTTGATGAAGGTGTTCGAATAATTTCACGACCATATTGTTTTACATAAGTCGTTGAAAAATAATTTTATTGCATTCGTTCCTAAGAAAGCGGGTATTGAAGAAGTAAAGGATCTTCGACCTATTACTCTTATTGGGAGTGTGTACAAAATCATATCAAAAGTCTTAGCGGAGCGTTTAAAGGTTTACCTTCCTACCCTAATTTCATCATCTCAATCTAGTTTTATTAAAGGAAGACAAATTCTTGATGGGGTGTTGATAGCGAATGAATGTGTGTACTCTAGACTTAGGTCCAAAAAGTTAGGGTTTGGTGTGCAAGCTTGATTTTGAAAAGGCATTTGATAATGTGAATTGGAATTTCCTAAATGAAGTCTTATATAAAATGGGTTATGGTGGTGTTTGGAGAGCATGGATAAGGAATTTCTTAACCTTTCCAAAGTTCTTGGTTCTTGTTAATGGATCAACTTATGGATACTTTGGTAGTGAAAAAGGACTTCGTCAAGGTGACCCACTATCTCCTTTTCATTTTACTATCGTTGGTGAAGTTTTAAGTTGTATGTTGAGCAAAGAAAAAGAACTTGGTAAAAAATTTGGTTTCTCGGTGAAGGAGGGGGGAACAAAAATAAACCACTTGAAATTTTCCTATGATACTATTATTTTTCTTGATGCTAAGAGAGAACAAGTTGACGCTCTTCGTTACCAACTTCTTTGTTTCGAGTTAACTTCGGGTTTGAAGATAAATTTTTCGAAGATTAGTTTATTTGGGGTCGCGGTTGAAGAGGGAATTGAAAAATTTTCTAACATGTTAGGTTGCAAGAATGATAATTTCCCTAGTTTGTACCTCGGTCTTCCCTTGGGAGACAAGGTGGGTGGCTCACAAAAATGGGAAACAATTCTTGAAACTTGTGGGAAAATAGTTGCTTCATGGAATGGGAAAACTTTCTCAAGAGGAGGTAAGCTAACTCTCATCAAAAGTGTTTTCGTTAGTCTTCCAATTTATTATCTTTCAATTTTTGTTGCCCCTTGCTCCATCACAAAGAAAATTGATAGGGTAATAAGGAATTTTTTATGGGATGATGACCCTAATAAGAAAAGAGTACATAATATTCGTTGGTCAATGGTTTCTAAAACAAAAGAATTGGGTGGTCTTGGGATTCGAAGAACAAAGAAAGTGAATTCGGCTTTGCTAAAGAAATGGTGGTGGTGCTTTGGGTTAGAAAAAAATGCTTTATGTAGGAAGATGATGGTTGAAAAATTTAGTGAAATATCCACCGGATGGGAAACTCTCCAACCCAAGGGATCAAAAGGAGGTAGTTTGTGGTTTAATATCTATAAAGAGCTAGAAGATTTCAACAAGAATATTAGATTCAAAATTGTGGCAGGTAAGGAAACTAGATTTTGGGAAGATTTTTGTCTAAGTGATGGAAGGTTAGACCAAATGTCGAATGACGATTTATTGAACAAAACTTTAGGCGATGACGCAGAGACCCGAAGCTGATACAGACCCGCATAGAGCTCACCCCGACCAATCACTTTGTTCGTGGACAGGTCCTGAAAGACAAAAGAATTGTGTGTAAGAAGAACTGCACAATTCAAATCTCTAGTCAACTGACTGACATACAAGAGATTAAATTTGAAGTTCGGAATATGATGAACATTTGATAATTTTAGAGTTGGTGAGAAATCTACTTCACCAATGTGTTTAACTGTAGAAAATGTGCCATCTGGAAGTTGCATTTGTATTTATATTTTAACAGGAGATTATGAATTAAAATAAGATAGTTAAGAGCTTACCAGCAAAATTGACCCGTGGTTCCATTGGAGTGTCCACAGGTGGATTGGTGATTAAAGCCAATAGTCGTGAATATTGTTCAGCTGAGAAAGAAGGTATCGCGAGTGCTGATGTGTGGTGAAGATCCGGGTAGCAATGGTGGTGTTGTATGCCCATTGGGTTTGATAGATGAGGAAGGAAAACCATGAAGTCGATAGCACTTGTCCCGAACATGTCCATGACGAATACAATAACCGCAGTGAGGCCTAGGACGTTTGTTGTGACTTTTCGATGGTCTAGCAGCAGACTGATGTGCAGTGACATAGCGATTGGTGTTCAAGGCAGCAGATTCAATAGTTAGAACATGACTGGAATATTTGTGCTGCTGCTCTTCCTCTTGCTGCACCATATTGAAGATGCGTAATGCCGTAGGAAATGGATCCATCAATAGTATCTGACTCCTGAGGTTAGAAAACCTATCATGTAGACCTTGGATAAACTCCATGCTCCATCCGTTCAGGCGCTCTAGCAATGATTTTCGGTAGCAAATGCACACTTCAGTGACAGCGACAAGAGAATCGTATTGATACCATAGGGTCTTGATCTTTGTATAATACAAAGAAACAGACATCGACTCTTGTCGAATGGAACCAATCGCGGATTTCAAACGAAATAAGATAGGTGCATTATAGATACAAAATCGCACCTGGAGATCCTTCCATATTGCATGGGAAGAGGGTGCGTATAAGGCGGCATTTTGCCGCGGATATCGGTCAGGACAAGAATTGAGCGACCAACTCCTACCAAATCATATGGCGCTTCCGACCGATAGGAGAGTGCATCAGTCGGAGGAGGGAGAGATCCATCGACGAAGCCAAGTTTACCTTTGGCATTGAGAGCCTTGGTAATACCTCGTACCCATGATCTATAATTATCACCTTGCAACAAAGGAGAGAACAAAACAGTGGCTGGGTTATCACTGGGATGAATGATATAGGGATCTAATGACTTAGGGTTTCCCGAGGGTGGAGTTTATGTGTTTGGATGAACAGGGCTTTCAGGTGGAGTTGAAGGAGTAGAATCAACCATTGTGAGATATCAGAGAATGATTTTGCAGAAGAGATAATCGGT
The DNA here is from genome assembly GCA_023529315.1 of Papaver bracteatum. Lineage (NCBI taxonomy): Eukaryota > Viridiplantae > Streptophyta > Magnoliopsida > Ranunculales > Papaveraceae > Papaver > Papaver bracteatum. The sequence goes on from JAJJWX010001769.1 coordinate 63,018, forward strand.
CCTAGGATGGATCAAGATGATACCATCAAGAAATCTAGATTTAGATATTTCTTGTCTCACAATTGTGTAGACTAGAGTATATTTCATTACGTATTTATATGGTTTATGAGAAGTATTCAAAACCTAGTAAACAAATTGTATGCAGAAATTGTTGGAGATAAATTACAGCTAGTTACAACAGATTACTTCTTCTTATCGCTCGTAGGACTTGGACTGCTTCTTCTATTCATCAGGCTAGTTCTTTACAACGGACTTGGATCTCAGTTTGTATGTACATATGACATGTGCTGTGACCGCACATGCTAATATGGCAGATATACGTCTAATAATGACAGTGTCTATATATACTGTATAAGAATTTTCAAAGTCATCTCAAACAATAATACTCTATTCGCCTTTTCCTATATACGTACGTAGTCATTAGAAGATTGAGCCCACATCAACTTGATTGTTTTGTTGCACAAAAATATTAATCAAAAAGTCCCAGGAAAACCGTTGTATATCAACCACATACTTGAAAGTCATCCGGAAAAAAGAAAGGTTTTAGATACTTCTGGATCGGTTCGGGATGATTTTATTTTTCATGGCTGCTGCAAAATTAAATCTTTCATAACCTGGTGTTTGAAAAGAGTTAGCAAGTGCTTAAGAAATCAATTAATGGATCGAGTTGCTGAGTAGTGAACATTTTTGCCTAAACTCTAATTTTCATCTTCTAACCATGATTCGTCTTTGAGTTTCTCTGATCACTCTATAGACAAAATCCTTTGAAGATGATGATATAAACACAGACAGCTAGTTATCAACACTACTGGTGGCAACGTTGCTCGGTACCAAACACATAATAAGTATAGTATATATATTCCGGCTTATATTAGCAGAAAATAGTACAAACACAATAGGAAAATAAATATCATATTGTATATATCTGTATTTCAGTCATTCTTGGTAGCTGTATGTACTAAGATTAAAGCATCCCAAGATTGATGTCCCTTTTCCTTCCGCAATAAAACTGAACATTTCATTTCCCACTTTTCTTGTCTTTCTTGTTGATATTCTGTTGAGGTGCCTCTTTGGACTGCTTCACCTTGTTTCCAGTTTCTTTGTTCTCACTTTCTTTGAGTTTGGCCAATTGCTTCACCTTAATTTGATCATCCGCCTTGGACGTTACCTGGTTTCCTTTGTCATTGTGGTCTGTCTTCCCTCGTTGGTTAGCGCTGCTCTTAGTGGTAACTCCAGAGTTAGCTGGGATGTCCGGAATTCCTTGGAGATTCTTCTTTTCCTTCTTTCCCCCCTTACTTTCATTTAGCTTATTGCCCAATATTAATGGTCCCTCAGCCATAGAACTTTTCGGGGGAGGTGTAACATGCTTATTCCCACTATTCCCTCCGTCGATGTTCTTATTGGTAATTCCAGAGACGAATGGGGTGTCCTGGATGCCTTGGGCCTTCTTCTCCTTCTTTCCGGCGGTACTTTCGTTTAGCTTATTGTCCGATGATCCCTTGGTCGTAGTACTTGCTGGGAGAGGTAATAGATGCTTATTACCTTCACTAGTTTTTTGCTCCTCCGAGGGGACATTCTGGAGTCCATCAGCAGCCTTCTTCTCATTCTTACTTGACATTATCAATGGATATGAATATACAAATTAGCTTATAAATGATGTTACTGAAGACTGTTTTGTGGTGATCAGCTCTATGTATTCTGACCCTCATATATATACAAATGAATGGAGATTTAAGGTCGTTTGTTGCCAATAGAATCAGCGGTAATCTATGTCTTCACTCTAAGTCCGAGTTATGATCAATTTGATATCGCAAGATATTCTAGAAGTTAAGGCTCTCATCAGTAGATGGACATCAGTCAAAATGCAATCTATCACGTACGTAATACAAAGATACAAACTAATGAATTCAATATTAACTCCATGCAAGACTTTTCAATAAAATAGGAAGACCTAGATAGCTAGCCACATTCCAAAGATACACACCTTGAGTAGAGGTGTGAATTGGGTTGTGAAAGCTCCAGCACAACACGCTAAAAGTTGAGCACAACCCAGCCCAGCACATGACTTAGCCCAGCACGGGACATCAGGTTAGTTAAATGGGACGTGCTGGGTTTGACTAATTGGTATAGTAGCCCAGCACAACACGCAACACGGATTAGCACGTGGCACGGCACAACACATCATGTTAATAAAGCACATCATAATATGAATAAAATACTACAAAACATGGCATAATACATCACACTTTGTGTCTATTTCACAAACAAACCCTTTATTGTAGCCAATTATTGATATTTTACTATCGTTATGTTAACTTATTTCCATAATAACACATATAATACCTAAATATTTGGAAAACATTTATATTGGAAAATATAAAATAAGTGTGTCTGGCACAGCACAACACGACACAACACGTTTATTTTTCTGGCCTAGCCCAGCCCAGCAAGGCTTCTAGCACGGCACAACACAGCACGTCATAATCTCCAGCACGGCACAGCAACGCACATAGCATGCTAAGCACATGATTTCATGAGCTGTGATGTTCTGGGCCGGCACGTTTTACACCTCTAACCTAGATGACCATGTTCGAGGGAGTTGATCGCCAGTCAATGTTATGTATGCCAGAAGCAAAACATATCTTAGATATATATCTCTTGTGTTATTATCATGTCTTGTGATATTTTCTTCTCTTGGAATCTTGTAAGGGCTTAAAAGTCTTGAACGCGGTTTACAGGCTGTTGAATTAACTGCTAGACTTCACGTAGTTTTCTTATTTGCTTGAAAAATAAGCAAAAGTACAAAGAAGCAGTTTCGCTACAAGTTAATTTTGCCATGGTCACCATTAATTATATGTGTCTTTGATTTTCCAAGTCATGTGGTTCACACACATATTTTAAATACTGCGTCATTCTCATTATCAAATGTATAAACATATATAAGCCTTTTGCTGTTCTTGCTGCAACCACAGATATATAAAATGAAATGCTAAACAAACCAAGAATTTAAACTTGGTATGTACAACCAAAATTGACCAAATACATTGATCAAATATTGTACTTTTTGATCAAGTTTAATGTAGCTGTGGTAGTTTGATGTTAAATACTGTTAGTGGAAGTTAGCTTGTCCCTATCAGGTAGTACTCAACGTGCCTGCGTGGGTTGACCTCTAAGCCGTGTTGGGTTCAATTTGGTGGTTAACTTTAATTTTCTTAATTTCTTTTCTAAGTTATGTATACTATACTAAATTATTGTATGTGGTTGTCTGGTGGGTAGCTGGATAGGTATGTTCTACCCTTCACCCTTGCAGGTACTAGAGTAGTAGTCGTGGTGCATGCATGAGTCTCTAGAGTTACCTAACCACAAATCGACTGTTAATTAATTAATTTACCCTCGGCTTCACTTCGCCCCGTCCCAATGCATACTTAGGATATTTGATTTGGTATATGGATCGGCTTCCTCTCGCCCCGTCCCAATGCATGCTTTGCTCGGCTACGCCTCGCCCCGTCCCGATGCATGCTTAAGATTATTTAGGGAGTACCAAGTACATAATTGCGGCCAACGTGTCTCTTGTAGTGGCAGAGTTAGGATCGAATTTTTCTTTGATTTGGTAAAGATCGGTTTCTCCTCGCCCCATCCCAATTTGATTTTTTGTGGCTCAACTTCTCCTCGCTCCGATATGTGAAGAACAAATGAATATCACTCACATGCCAGTAATAGCTGCCGCCATCCTTTCTTACACATTAAAATCGGAAGAAACTTGGTAGTGAATCATCTTATTAGGGTTGACTAAAAACTAAAACTTCATTCCATAGTAGTTCATTTCTCAAAATCATTAACACCTGGATATGAAAATTTCATATTAATTTGCTTTGTCAGATGTATCAACATCTATTGATCCATCAATTTAATAAGGGAAACCTAACTAACTACATCCCAATCATCCTAGTGATGTTTAGTCGACTTTTTTATTTCTTAAACCTTTATGCACATTTTTCACCATTCACCATCATGAGATTGAAATTATTTCCTAAAGTAAAAAAAAACTACAGGCACACACATTTCTCTTATATTATTTCCTAAACAACTAATTTGTTAAACATCTTTTTCTTTTAACCATATTTTTGATTTGGGGTGATGTGGCTTCGCCTCGCCTCGCCTCGTCGTGAATGTTTTAATAGGTGTCGTGGGGCTTCGCCTCGCCAAACAATTCAGGGGTGCAAATAATTTTGATTGTATTGCTCTTGATTCTAACGGTATATCAGGAGGAATCATTGTCATTTGGAATACTGACAAAGTTGTGGTTGCTGAATCCTCGTTAGGTGCCTTCTAAGTATCGGTAAGATGTCACTTCACTTATGAGAATTTTACTTGGGTACTCACTAACGTCTATGGTCATGTTCTACATCATGAAAAGAATCAGTTTTGGGAGGAGTTGAGAGATATTAGCAACCTTTGGGAGGATCCTTGGGTTCTCTGTGGAGACTTTAATGTCACAAGTTTTATTAATAAAAGATCTGGAAGGCAGGTTAACACTCATGCCATTAAGAAGTTTGCGTCCTTAGTTCAGAAGCAATAACTCATGGATCTTCCTCTCATTGGTAGCTGTTGGTGGTTTTTAGACAAAGGGTAAAATCGTAAAACCCTGAATAACCTAATTTCACCAGTGACACATTTATTAGAACACTTAATGCATATACTCAGTAATTAATGGGCGGTATTTTTTCAAATTAGGGTTACAACGAGCAAAACCCTAATTCCCCTCCGTGCCAATGGCAAATCATGCCAGCCACACCTAGGCCGATCTAGTCGCGCCATGCCAAACGCATTCTGCCTTGGCCCTAGCAATGCTAGTTACACCAAACGCGCCAAAGCGTGCCAACCATGCTAGCCGCACCTCCGTGTCAACGACAAATCATGTCAGCCACACCTAGCCCAAGTTAGCTGCGCCATGCCAAACGCACTCTGCCTTAGCCCTAGCTATGCTAGTGACACCAACCACGCCAAAGCATGCCAACCATGCTAGCTGCACCCCTGTGCCAACGGAAAATCATGCCATTCACACAAACACGCCAAAGCATGCCAACCATACTAGCCGCACCTCCGCGCCAACGACAAATCATGTCAGCCACACCTATCCCAAGTTAGTTGCGCCATGCCAAACGCACTCTGCCTTAGCCCTAGCTATGCTAGTGACACCAACCGCGCCAAAGCATGCCAACCATGCTAGCTGCACCCCTCTGCCAACGACAAATCATGCCAGCCACACCAAACGCGCCAAAGAATGTCAACCATGCTAGCCGCACCTCCGTACCAACGACAAATCATGCTAGCCACACCAAATGCACCAAATCATACCAACCATGCTAGCCGCACCTCCGTGACAATGGAAAATCATGCCAGCCACACCAAGCCCAAGATAGCCGCGCCATGCCAAACACACTCTGCCTGGCCTTAGCTATGCTAGTCACACCAAACGCGCCAAAGCATGCCAACCGTGCTAGCTGCACCTCCTTGCCAATAACAAATCATGCCAGCCACACCTTGCCAAAGCTAGCCGCGCCATGCCAAACACACTCTGCATTGGACCTAGCTATGCTAACCATTTTCCTTACCAAGCCGCTATGCCATTGGCACATTCCAAAGTAGCGCCCGCGCCATAGGCTTGCAAACCGTGCAACCTAGGCTAATATGGACGTGCGTGCCATTGGCACATGCCAACATGCACCTCTAGACACTTTCCAAGCCGTTATGCCATTGGCACATGCCAAACTATCGCCCGCGCCCTAGGCTTGCAAACCGTGCAACCTAGGAAAATATGCCCGTGCGTGTCATTGGCACATGCCAACACGCACCTCTAGCCACTTTCCAAGCCGCTATACTATTTAGTACATGCCAAAGTAGCGCCCGCGCCCTAGGCTTGCAAACCGTGCAACCTAGGCCAATATGGCCGTGCGTGCCATTGACACATGCCAACACGTACCGCTAGCCACTTTCCTAGCCGCTATGCCATTTAGTACATGCCAAAGTAGAGCCCGCGCCCTAGTCTTGAAAACCGTGCAACCTAGGCCAAAGTGGCCGTGCGTGCCATTGGCACATGCCAACACGCACTACTAGCAGCTTTCCTTACCAAGTCCCACATGCAACACGCTCCCCTAGCAGCTCTGGCATTGTCGCTTGTACTCCTAGAGCAACCCGTGACCAGGGCATTCCGCACATGCCACATGCTCCTCTAGCAGCTTTGGCATTGCCGCTTGCACTCCAAGTGCAACCCGCGACCAGGGCATTTCGCACATGCCACACGCTCCGCTAGAAGCTTTGGCATTGCCGATTGCACTCCAAGTGCAACCCGCGACCAAGGCATTCCGCACATGCCATTGGCACATGCCACACGATCCCCTAGCAGCTTAGGCATTGCCACTTGCACTCCAAGTGCAACCTGCGACGAAGGCATTCCGAACATGCCATTGGCACATGCCACACGCTCCCCTAGCAGCTTTGGCATTGCCACTTGCACTCAAAGTGCAACCCGCGACCAAAGAATTACGCACATGCCACACGCTCCCCTAGCAGCTTTGGCATTGCCACTTACATTCAAGGTGTAACTTACGGTCAAGGCATTACACACATGCCACACGCTCCCGTAGCAGCTTAGCATTGCCACTTGAACCCAAAGTGCAACCAACTCTCGAGATATCAACACAAACTAGGGGATGCTTTCTCAGAATTTTGGTTTGGCGGTCACAGCATGCAGCGTACACTACGCTTGTATTAAGAAAGCGTGAAAAGGAATAAAAGCGGTCAATTAAATGGGGAAATAAAAGTGAAAAACGTTTTCACTCTTAGACACGCCGGTTACCACCTCCTCCCATTTAACTACCTTTTATTTCCTTCCGTAATGAGGCCAGGGTACGTTTCAATCTCAACTTGTATAAATAGGTCTCACCTATTTTCTACCAGATGACAAGTCTTGGTTAGGAGAAAAATACAACACAACAGAAAGAAACTTTTGCAAGCTCACCCAAAAGGATTCCATCTCTTGCAAGCTTCCTAAGCTTCTACTTTTTTCTGATAGAAGTCGAGACACTACCCAACCAGAACTCTCTGGTCTCATTACCTTTCTTCACTATCCTCCTCAAATCAACCCATCTCCTCCACTTTGTGACCGAAGCAAGTCTGGAACGGTCATTTCTGGGTTTTGCCCGAACTTGTTCAGATTGATCTCTCGAATATTGAAAGTTATCACGTGCAACACATTTGTTTAGGGTTCAAACCAGTGTCTCACTCACCTACCGAATTTACCAAAATCGGCAGAAATGATTTTTACCCATAAATAATTGGGGACCACAGTGGGAGGATTGATCTATCGGTTACAATACCAACTCCGACTCCTGATTTCGTTTCCCGAACGCCAATCCCAACATGGTGGAACTCAGGTATGGAGGGGCTGCTAAGATTACCAGCACAGAGCATGTCCCTGATGTTAACGTCTCTCCCAATGACGTTATAACATCACCTGCTGACTACAGTAACTCTGAATGGACTCCCTCGAGCGCAATACTGCCAATCACCAGGGCCAGAGCCGCTACCTCCTATAGTGTCTCTGCACAACCATCTAATCACGGAAACGGAAATACCTCTTCGGGTGTCATGCCACCGGTCACCAGGGCCAGAGCCGCAGCTGCGTCCCCTAATGCTTCATCTAGCATGGAACCTCCGACCACAACTAAGGTTCCAACTACCCCACCGACGGGACGAGAGACCGGAGGGACCAGAGGAAACCGTCCTTATGTCACCATCGCTGATTTGATGGAACGACAAGAGATGCTCTCCAGGGCCCAGACGGATATGGTTTTAACACAGAAAGATGTACTTGTTTTTCTCAAGACCCTGAAAGAATTTCTACCACATGAGTCTCGTCCTCTAGAGCATCTTAAGAATGTCTCCAATAACCCCGACACCAGCACCTCGGCGGAGCACGCCTCCGCGGACGAGGAAACTCGCGCTAGAATCTCGTTGGAAAGAAATCAACCGTCTAATTTCGTCTCACGAGAAAATCTGGAACAACTTCTCCGCAACCGAATTAAGAATGATGAATTGGACAAACATCATCACCAACCTCCTTACCCATCCGAAATGCAGAGAATCCCTCTTCCAAGGGGGTACTCTTCTCCTCAATTTACCATGTACGATGGTACCGACAATGCACATGAGCATGTCTCTCGTTTCCTGGAATCCCTAGGTGAACATGAATATAATCACGTTCTTCGTTTAAGGGAATTCTCAAAATCACTTACCGGAAGGGCGTACATTGTACAATAGAATTACGCCAAACAACATTACCAACTAGAGTAGCATGGTCACTGCGTTTTATAAGAAATACCTCTTCGTGTCTGAACAAGTTACTTTCTCGGACCTAGGAAGAATGTACCAATGGGATAACGAACATCCGAATGATTTCGTCAAAATGTTCAGGGTTCAATCACTCGACTGTCATGACCCAAACATGACCGAGCAACAGCTGGTGAACGCGTGCATCAATGGTATGGTTCCTATTTATCGTGCCTTTCTAGAGAACTTATGCTTCTAAACTTTCTAAGAACTCCATGAAGCCGCCAAACGATCTGCAACTACAGCACCGGCATTACTGGAAAAACCTAGGCCAACTCGAACCGAAGACACACGTAAAAATCGTGGTAATAGACGCCTCATCGGCAAGAAATTTAATGCCGGCTCATCCTCCGTGAACATAATAAACGAAAGGGGAAAAAAGAAGGCCCAAACTATGGGCCACCAGCCAAAACGTGAAGCGTCGGCGCAACGGGAACCCCCGCCACGGAAAACCGTCATTAAAACTCCCATCCAATATCATGAGACCGAAGGAAATACCCTTGATTTCCCATTTCCCATTGAGGAGGTGATTGACCTCCTAGAAGCCTTGGTTCAAGATGATGTTATCAGATTGCCACCTCCCAGACGTCCATTAACTGAGGCTGAGATGGCGAACCCCAAGTAATGCCATTACCACAGGTTCCTTCACCACCCAACTAGCGATTGAAACGGACTAAAGCATATTTTCATAGAAAGGATAGAAGTGGGAGAACTCCAACTAGGAGACGAGAGAGTGCATCGAGACCTACTCCCAATAAGAAACTGCGGGTCCTCTGGGACTTCGTGCACGAGACTGTACAATCCATGATGCAGCATATATGCGAAATTCTATATCTTTCCAAGGTGCAGCGCCAAGATATTTTCGCAGCTCTCAATCGCGTTGTACCCGGCAAACGGCTTTTTCTCTCCTCGGAAACCACGCCATGGGCCCAATCTTTCAAAACAGGCGGAACCAAAAAGGCAGAACTGGGGACTGCTGACCACGTCGTGTTTAAGAGGTTACAAATTTGACAACACGCTCATCTACGCGGCCTCTGACCTCAACATCCTTCGATGAAGCGAAATTTTGTTCAGGTAACATCTTGTCAGATTTCTTCATAACAATTTGGTAACAAGATATCTGCGCAAAACAAACGGATAAAGACGAAATTATCTCCCTGACACATAACAACACCAAACAAAACAAAACAAAATGAGAAAGTGTTTCTCTTCGGATTCAAAACTGCATGCGCAGTATTTTCTTCGGGTCCGAAATTCATATATGCAATATTTCATATGCGTTCGAAATTATATGAAGCACATATGATGAATTTCTTCGGATTCATATACGTGTTCTTCTTCGTGGGATTCATATCAGATTCTTCTTCGGATTCATACACGATTTTTTGGGTTCAAAATTATATACGCAGTATTTTCTAATGGTTCAAATGCCTCTAAAGATCCTTCTTCGGGTTCAAAATTATATACGCAATATTTTTTACAGGTTCGAATGCATCTGCAGTATCCTTCTTCGGGTTCAAAATTATATACACAGTATTTTCTACGGGTTTGAATGCGCCTATAGTATCCTTCTTCGGGTTCAAAATTATATATGCAGCATTTTTCTACGGGTTCAAATCATATATGAAGTATTTTCTTTGGGTACATATATACAATATTTTCTACAAGAAGCACGCCAAGAAATCATATGTCCAATATTATTGCAAGGATCATAAAAGAAAAACACTTACTGTTAGGGTTTGCACCTACATAAAAAGGGAAACAAGAGAAGTATTGGAAAACATACCCTACGGGTTTCTTCATGACTCGCTAGCGTGAAAGGATAAAAGAACAAAGTGCAAGTTAGAGAAAGGAATTCTATATATAGGCATGAAGATTCCGAAATAGGGACAGACTTCCCTTTACCAAAATCGGGCGTATAAAGACCGGTCCCACCAGCTAGCACGCTCAGTTTCCTACCAATAGCGCCAACTTCCCAGTCTCCCAATTGCACCGGTCCCACAAATTGTGCCAACTTCCCAATGACCTCCCAAGTCGCGCCAGCTAGCACGCTCAACTTCCCCACCTTGCGCCGGTCCCACCAGCTAGCACCCCTCGGTTTTTAACCTCGCGTCAACTTCTCAATGCCCTTTCCCTGCTGTCTCTCAATGATACTAACTTCCCAATCCTGCCAGCCTCCCAATTTGCGCAAAACTGCTAGAGGCAAGTGTTCTAAATCCTATCTATAAAAAGTTCAGACAAGCCTCCTCAATTCTCTTTACGACTTTCTAATTTGTCACCATCTTATGCTTACCTCGCAACAAAGCTCCTGTTCCGAGCTAAGCAGGGGACTAATGTTGATGGTGGTTTTTACACAAAGGGTAAAATTGTAAAACCCCGAATAACCTAATGTCATCGGTGACACATTTATTAGAAAACTTAATGCATATAGTCAGTAATGAATGGGGTGTATTTTTTCAAATTAGGGTTACAACGAGCAAAACCCTAATTTCCCTCCGCAAATGGGCAAATCATGCGACCACACCTAGCCGGAATAGCACGCCATGCTAAACGCACTATGCCTTGGCCCTATCTATGCTAGTTACACCAAACGCGCCAAAGCGTGCCAACCATGCTAGCCGCACCTCCGTGCCAACGGCAAATCATGTCAGCCACGCCTATCCCAAGTTAGTCGGGCCATGCCAAATGCACTCTGCCTTAGCCCTAGCTATGCTAGTCACACCAACCGTTCCAAAGGATGCAAACCATGCTATCCGCACCCTTGTGCCAACGGCAAATCATGCCATCCACACAAACACGCCAAAGCATGCCAACAATGCTAGCCGCACCTCCGTGCCAACGAAAAATCATGCCAGCCACACCAAACGCGCCAAATAATGGCGACCATGATAGCCGCACCCCTGTGCCAACGGAAAATCATGCCAGCCACACCAAACGCGCCAAAGGATGCCAAGCATGCTAGCCGCACCTCCGTGCCAACTGAAAATCATGCCAGGCACACCAAATACTCCAAAGCATGCCAACCATGCTAGACACACCTCCGTGCCAATGGAAAATCATGTCAGCCACACTTAGCCCAAGCTAGCCGCGCCATGCAAAACACACTCTCCCTGGCCCTAGTTATGCTAGTCACACCAAACGCGCCAAAGCATGCCAACCATGCTAGTCGCACCTCCATGCCAATGGCAAATCATGCCAGCCACACCTAGCCCAAGCTAGCGCGCCATGCAAAACGTACTTTTCCTTAGCCCTATCTATGCTAGCCACTATCCTTACCAAGCCGCTATGCCATTGGCACATGCCAAAGTAGCGCCCGTGCCCTAGGCTTGCAAACCATTCAACCTAGGCTAATATGGCCGTGTGTGCCATTGGCACATGCCAACACGCACCGCTAGCCACTTTCTAAGCCGCTATGCCATTGGCACATGCCAAAGTAGCGCCCTCGCCCTAGGCTTGCAAACCGTGCAACCTAGGCCAATATGGTCGTGCGTGCCATTTTCACATGCCAACACGCACCGCTAGCCACTTTCCAAGCCGTTATGCCCTTAAGTACATGCCAAAGTAGGGCCCGTGCCCTAGGCTTGCAAACCATGCAACCTAGGCCCATGTGGACGTGCGTGCCATTGTCACATGACAACGCGCACCACTAGCAGCTTTCCTTACCAAGTCGCACATGCCAGTGGCATATGCCACACAGATCCCCTAGCAGCTTTGACATTGCCGCTTGCACTCCAAGTGCAACCTGCGGCCAGGGCATTCCGCACATGCTATTGGCACATGCCACACGCTCCCCTAGCAGCTTTGGCATTTTCGCTTGCACTCCAAGTGCAACACGCGACCAGGGCATTCCGCACATGCCACACACTCCCCTAGAAGCTTTGGAATTGCCGCTTGCACTCCAAGTGCAACCCGCGACCAAGGCATTCCTCACATGCCACACGCTCCCCTAACAACTTTGGCATTTCCACTTGCACTCCAAGGGAAACCCGCGACTAAGGCATTCAGCACATGCCACACGCTCCCCTAGCAGCTTTGGCATTGCCACTTGCACTCAAAGTGCAACCCGCGACCAAGGCATTCCGCACATGCCACACGCTCCCCTAGCAGCTTTGGCATTGCCACTTACATTCAAGGTGTAACTTGCGGTCAAGGCATTCCACACATGCAACACGCTCCCCTAGCATCTTGGCATTTCCACTTGAACCCAAAGTGCAACCAACTCTCGAGATATTAACACAAACTCAGAGTTTTGGTTTGGCGGTCACAGCATGCAGCGTACACTACGCTCGTATTAAGAAAGCGTGAAAAGGAATAAAATATGTCAATTAAATGGGGAAATAAAAGTGAAAAATATTTTCACTCTTAAACACGCCGGTTACCACCTCCTCCCATTTAACTACCTTTTATTTCCTTCCTAAGTAATGAGGTTGTGGTACGTTTTCAATCGAACTTGTATAAATAGGTCTCACCTATTTTCTCACTGCATTTAACAAGTCTTGGTCAGGACAAAAATACAACACTATCAGAAAGCAACTTTTGCAAGCTCACCCAAAAAGCTTCCTAAGCTTCTACTTTTTCTGATACAAGTCGAGACACTACCAAACCAGAACTCTCTGGTCTCATCACCTTTCTTCGCTATCCTCCCCAAATCAACCCTTCTCCTCCACTTTGTGACCGAAGCAAGTCTGGAACGGCCATTTCTTGGTTTAGGCTGAACTTGTACAGATTGATCTCTCGAATCTAGAAAGTGCTCATGTGGAGCACATTTGTTTAGGGTTCAAACTTGTTTCTCACTCACCTACCGAATTTACCAAAATCGGCAGAAACGTTTTTTACCCATAAACACCAGCAATTTCACTTGGTGCATAAATTCTCCGTGGAGTAAACTAGATCATTTCCTCATATCTGCTTCTTGGGAGGACAATTTCAACAGAATAGAGTAAATCACTCTTTCAAAACCTATTTCAGATCATTATCCAATAAGATTATCTACTCATAATGATGGTTGGGGTCCAACTCCTTATCGTTTCGAGAAAATGTGGCTTCAGTATCCCACTATTATGGATCTTATGAGAAATTGGTGGCTCTCTTTCAAGTTTGAAGGCACACCAGCCTTCATCCTGGCTAAAAAAATGCAAACTCTAAAAGAAAAATTGAAGACATGGAATCGCGAAGTATTTGGTAAAATTGATACCTTAATTCAAGCTAATCTCATTGCGGCTCAACTGGTGGAATCAAAGTTGCTTATGGATCCTGAAAACATTCACCTAGCATAAGATAAGATAAGCATTAAGGTAGATTTCAAAAGATTAGCCAACATGCATAACGACTTTTGGAAACAAAGAGCTAACGTTAATTGGGTGGAAGAGCATGAGAATAACACTCGTTTCTTTCACAAGTATGCTTCTGCCAAACAAAGATCTGAAAGTTTTTCGCAGTTAACTATTAATGGGGTAGTGACAAGGGATAGAGAAGTAATAAAAAAGGAGGTGGTTTTCTTATTATCAAAATATTTTCGAAGAAGGCACTTTATCTCGACATGAACTGGACGGGCTCAATTTTCACTCTATTAGAACTGTTGAAGCTCACAAGTTGGAAGAAAGATTCTCGGAGGACAAAGTTCAAAAAGCCCTGTCTGAATTAGTGCAGGAAAAAGCACCGGGACCTGATGGAATTCCTATATTTGTCATTAGCAAATCTTGGGACTTAATGAAACTCGACATCTTGGAGGTGATGAATGAGCTTTACACGAGGAAAAAAATTGATTGGAGACTCAAATCAACGTTTATTGTACTCATTCCAAAAGTACAAGACCTGGAGTTCATCACTGACTTTCGACCCATCAGTTTAATGAGCAGCATCAACAAAATCATTTCCAAAGTCATTGCTTCAAGACTTAAAGTTTTTCTACCTAACATCATCAGTCACCAACAGTCTGCATATGTGGAGGGAAGGAAAATTATGGATAGAGCCATTGTTCCTAACGAATGCATCAACTCAGTTCAAAGATCTCAAAAAATTGGTATCTTTTGTAAGATAGATTTTCAAAAAGCTTATGATAATGTAGCTTGGTCTTTCTTGGATTATGTGATGAAAAGAATGGGATATGGTATGACCTGGAGAAAGAGGATTGAAGCTGCCATTTATCACGTAAGCTTTTCTTTGCTTATAAATATCTCATCAAATGGATTTTTTAAAAGCTCCAAGGGTCTTCGTCAGGGGGACCCCCTTTCTCCGTTCTTGTTCCTCCTAATTGCCGAATCTTTGAAACTAATCTTTGAAAAAGCAACGCAAATTGGGTGGTTAAAAGGCTTCGAGATAGTCCCGGGAGGAATCAAAGTGACCCATTTGCAATTTGCAGACGACACTCTGGTGTTCCTGCAAAACTATCACCACTGCATCTCCAACCTCCGCAACATATTAATTTGGTTTGAAATGATCTCTGGTCTTAAGGTAAATTTTCACAAAACCTCTATTATGCCAGTGGGAAATGTTCCAAATATTACTTTGCTTGCTGCTTCATTGGGTTGCAAAGAGAAAACGCTACCCACTACTTATCTCGGGCTTCCATTGGGAGACTCCTATAGATCTAAACTGAAATGGGATATAATTATCGAAAGGTTTGAATCTCTCCTCCCCTCCTGGAAATCCATAGATTTATCTAAAGGAGGCAAGCTCACCTTGATAAACTCTGTTCTCTCAGCTTTACCTATATATTACTTCTCTATCTTTGAAGCCCCAAATGGATGTCATTCGCAAGCTTGAAAGAATTATCCTCAACGTTTTTTGAGACGGTGGAAATGAAGACAAAAGGTATCACTTAGTAGCATGGAATGAAGTGGCTCTGTCTAAACACTTAGGAGGTATTGGCATTAAACAACTGCATTTTATGAATGTAGCTCTGCTACTGAAATGGTTGTGGAAGTTGGGATCTAACTCTAATATGAAATAGAAGCAACTATTCTTTGAGAAGTACGGTTTAGCACAATCAAATTGGTATACCAAGCCTTGCAAGAAGCCTTATGGATGTAG
>JAJJWX010001770.1:0-12980 GCA_023529315.1 Papaver bracteatum
ATAGATAGAGATATTAACTCCTTGATATACTTTATATTAAGATTGAGTCTGACTGTCTAGTTGATTCTCTCAAAAGTATATTAGAGTTAGTCCATACATATTGCAATCAAAATATTGGGTGAGGTTGTTAGACCCCCGCTTTTTCAACACTCCTTAGTCTAGGTAGATCTCTAGTGACCACCTGGTCGTTTCTTAATGGAGTCTTTTCTAGTCTATCAAGATCGATCACTTCTCTGGTTCGTTTAGAACCTTGCAGGTTAACACGGCTTCCAAGGCGCTCCCAAACAGAGCGACCTTTCTGATTTCGATCAAAATCCACCAATGGATCTTGATTGTTTATATTAATAGTCCTTGATAGATACTGGCTTACACGTTCTAGTCATAGGAGAGCGTTTTTTTTCTCCACCTAATTCAGCTACTAGCGCAATAGATCTTCCTCTGTACTAGGACTCGCGGTTAGTCTATCTCTCATATCAAGTTGATCATCGTTCCTCCTTGACGGGATGCCGAATACAAGCTCTTTGTTCACTAGAACTCACGGGTTTCCTTTATCAGGTATAGAGTCAACATCCATTTCTTCATGCTCGATCATCGGTCGCTTTTAACTTCTACGATTATTTGGATCCAGGGTTCTGTCACGAACAAGATCTCGACCATATATGTTTCCAGTATGCACAATCGGTGATGATTGAACAGTGTGTAGAGGATTGCTAGCAGAAATGATCTTCTGTGCAGTCTGTTTCACTTTTTCCATAATCTCGATTCGGGAAAAACACGATCTCTTTTCTCGAATCCCCTTGGAGCGGCGCCAATATTTGATCCATAAAAGATTTTTACGTCAAGCAAGAATCTGATGATGATGTTGGAATTAATTAAACTACTACCTTTCTCTCCATGTTAACAGTGTTGGGGGGGTACCTGCAAAAAATCCACCGATGCTTAAGATAGCTAGAGTTTTTCACAGGAGTTTGTGCAGAGAAGATTGCATACCTTTTAGGTTTGTGAACCCATGTATTTATGTGTTTCAAATTAGGGTTTAGACTTAATTTCGAGATAAGCATAACTTCCATTAACTTGCCCTGCAAGTCTCCTGGAATATTCCAGAACATTCCCTGTATGACTTGGCCAATAACCCTTCTAGACATTTCTAGAATCTTCCACTAGGGTTATGGAATTAGCTAAGCAAAAGGGATACAAAATAACAAGCCCAAGAAATGGCAGAATTGGCAAAGCCCACGTAGTGGGGTAGAAATATCCACATGTCAACTAAAACAGGGCTAAAACATCCATAAAAGTTGGCTTGGCTCGGCTGGAGAGTCAACTCGACTGAACTGACTTGACTTGGCGTGGATGGGGTGAAATAATCCCGCAGAACAAATGAATGGGGCATACAAATCCGGGGGCTACATAAATATATATCACCGTGACGCATCGAATCATCACCAACTGGTCGGCGGTTTAGGTGAAGCCGCTAGCTACCGTCGCCGGGTAAAGCCGCCGGTAAACTTCTGATGCTGCTGTTTCCTTAGAGGATAATTGCGCCAGAGAAGGTCACCGCGCCGGAGAAGATGACGGCGATGTCATGGTGACGATGGTAGATGACGTCATGCTGACGTGGTTAATGATGCATGACGGCGTCAACAAGGACGATCCTGATTCGCTAGTTTGTTAACGATGTTAAGATAGTTTTACGACGTCACAATTCAGCTAACGTCGTCAGAACTATGTTAACAGTGTTATGACGTGCTGACATCACCATACAGTGTCCTGCTGACTCTATTTTTCTTGCTGACGTGCCACTGATGACGTGGCAGCTCACTGCTGGCGTGGTTCCTGATTGCTGACGTGTCAACAAATTGATGTCGTGGCATGCTGACATGGCAGTAGAGGTGTGGCACCTCCTTAGCTTGATTTGGATCTATGCATATGGGCTTCTATGTAAAGTTCTTGTGAGGCCTGGTTAGCTATACTTGGATAATAAGAGGAGCATATTGGCCAAAGTAAGCCCATTCTTAGTGTAAAATATTAGGGTACAAACACCAATAATGGCTTCAATCGAGCAAAAATTGCAAACCCATTTTATTCTTTTTTGTTTTTGATTACATGATTAGGTTAGATTTGATGAAAATAAGATTTATAAATTAGGTTTAGAACATAATACAATTGGATTTCCCAACCGTATTTTTTGTTTACGGTTAGGTTTTCCTAACCGTATCTTCAATAAAATAAAAACCAAAAATTTTCCAGGATGTGCTTATGGTTGGGAATACATGAACTCCCAATCGTATTTATGGTTTACGGTTAGGAAACCCAACCGTATTTCAAATTTAAAAAAAAAAAATCAGAATTTTCCAACCGTAAATTATCTGGGATTTGTCTACGGTTGGGAAAATATGAAACTTTTGATCTTTGATTTTTTTTTTTAATGTTTAAATTCTGAGCTCAAAATCACTTTTTTATTTAGTTAATTAATTATTAACACTAACTAATTGATGGTATTCTAGGTATTAGTAAAAGTAGTAGGATAACGGGTTTTGTTGGTTGCTATTTGATGACCCGATCTTGTCAACTTATGAGCCTCAAGACCAAATATTTGGAGCCCCTATAATAGGTTTCAAAATTAAATAACATAAAAAAATTCAAAATAACCATCCGAAGATACTTATTGGGAAGATAATCACTAAACAATCAACAAACATAAATTGGAAGATACCCATAAATTAGAAGATACCTTATTAATCTGAAGTGAACATAGGAAATTCTCATTTTTCGTGTAGTTATCTAGTTTACCCCCACCATCTCAACTTTTGATCACGAGGAAAAAATCTCAAACTGGGATGAACTCTTTCTTGTATCTACCTCTCAACTTCCATTTGTATACACGTATCAAGTCGAGCCAATCAACAACAACAATAAAAAATATATATGCTTTCAGCTTTCCGTAGGCATTTGATGTTGCAGGGATGAAATGAATAATTGATGAACTTGTATCATGAATGTTTAAATAACCAATGCCAATAAACTTTTGATGTGGGTTGTCATTTGAGGCGTGTGCTTCATGTTTGCAATGTTAATCATTATGTCGAAAAATAACTCTTTATCTAAGAGAATTTTCGAATGATATACATTTTCCCAAATTTATTGAGGGCTATTTTTGGTCATACCAAAAAATTATCGAGCATACATGTTGTCTAGGTTCGGTTCACAATTTGTGAGCCGAACCTTGAGTATGCCCGGTAATTTTTTGGTACGCCCAAAAACATGTCTCAATTTATTGTCAATTGTATTTGATTTGACAAACTTGTATGCTATTTTCAAGAAACTTATGATTCTAGTAGGGAGTCAAGGCGATTTTCTGGCGACGCTGACTTGGTCAACCTTATGATTCTCGGAAAATTTTATAGATCGAATTGCTGATTTATCATCTTGCTTTATCCAAATCCTTAATCGTTATCAATTTCTTTCAATTATGATATACTATTGTGTACTGATTTAGTTCCTTCAGGACAATTTTGTAAACCCTAATTTGCCTAACCTGTATCTTTAGGTTTTAGATTTGAAACTTTTTCTCATAAATTCATTCTCAGACTAGGTTTTTCTTCTTTAAATCCTCGGTTGTGGTACTAATTTTCTTCCTTTAGTTACAGGTACTCTATTCGGAGATCATGGGCTAAGGGGTGCTGCCGTGGGGTTTTTATTGGTTGATGCATCATGAGATTTGTTTCCTTACAACAAGATTAGTTCCTTCCTACATCAAAACTGAAATAAAAGGGGTTATTCGAGGTTTGGGTATGTCTCCATTTGAATCTCCTTCAAGTTGTTATGACTTGATTTGTAATCAGCTTTTGATACATCAAGAAATGTCTCTCAAAGTTTTTAAGGGTATTTGAGATCCTACTCCTGTAGGGATTTGATTCAGTTCTGGAATTTGGTTTATCAGCAAAGATTATATTCTTTATCAGACTTAACTCAGTTGTCTTCTCAACTTTCACTAATATAAATTGTTTCAATTAATAAGTAAACCAATATTAATGATGATTTCTTAGATTCTGTGGATTTTTTATAAAGATGAAGCTTTCTTTTTCTTCAAATGGGAAACTTGGTTGGATATACAAGGCAGGACATCATCAAAAGTTGTGTTAAATAATTCTTTAATCTATATTATCTTAGTTTTAAATTGGAAATGTTAATCTGTTATAGCTATAAATTTTAATCTCTCTTCTTTGGGCGGCTAATTCAGAAGCTTTTGAACACTTGGCAAATTACTTGTTCAATCTTCCTGACCTTTGATCTTCTGTTATCTCTGTATTAGAATTTTGGTCTATGAAGAGGCCTGACATAAATGATATCATGAAGATGCCTGACATTAATGAGATAAATCTTTGGGACTCTGATAGCTCATTACTTACAGAGCTACTATCTTTCTTTTCCAAGGTTAGAGCTATGGTTAAGTATTTTGTCTATATAAGTGAAGTCTGCCTTTACAACTTTCTCACCCAAGTTCACTTCTCCATAAATCTATCTCATCTCTTAAGTTTTCAACACTCTCTATTCTCATTACTGCTTCTGGCTTTTGCACCTGAACAAATTAGAGTTTTAGAATTAGATGATGATTTTGAAGAATTTCCCTTCACCTTTGATGCATTACTGTGTGATAACACTCATAGTTATTACAAAACATCGGTAAAAAATCAACTCAACAGGGCTTAGACCATTCCTTCAGCAGATTTCAAGCTAGCTAAATCTTTTAATCAGAATATGTGCTACAGGAATCTTTTGGTGTGATGTTTAAGAAAGATACTGATAGAGATATTGCATTTGCAGCTAGACCTACTCTGGTGTTTGGTCAACTTTTTGCAGTTCAACAATTGAGAAAGCTTGACTCAGTATTTGATCTGGTCTGGGATAAAACTATGATGCCAGTTCAAATCTTCATCCCTTCTGACTTAGTGAACAAAGGGAAAACCCGAGAAGTGCTGGATCAAGTTGGCACCTTTGTTTCTGCGGAGTCTCCAGCGGGAAATAACTTTGAAGCAAAGTTGATGGTTCCTATCCACTCTCCTCTTACAAGGAAGGTAGTTTTCAATACAAATAGTAAAACATACTATATGAATGCTTTTTACCCAAAACTACCTTTTCGTGCTTGCAAGAGATGTTTTTTGCTTTTTCATGATGAAATAAGGTGTAGAGAGATTCAATCTAGAATCTCTGTGAGAGCCCTTCCTGCCCCAACCTCTCGTGCTTCACATGTAGCGGTCACAAATCCGAGAATTTTTTTTGCTGAAAGCGGAAGCTCTGTTGTTTCTTCGCCAAAGGTTGGTTCACAGCAGAGTTCACAACATGAGCAGTCTAAGCCTTCAGCCTTCTCAGTTTGTCTTCAATCTGTGGGTGCTCTAGGTAACAGATCCTCCTCACTCTCTTCTATTAATTTAGGATCTATTAGGCCCTCAGTGAAACCCTCAGCCCCGTCCTTAACCATAAGAGAACCCCGAAATGATGGTAATGCATCTCCACCACCATCTTTTCCCTTCACAATTGACGATTTTGGTAACTCATCATATAGGAAAGGGAAAAGACCTAGAACTGAGTTTGAGCAATACCATCCCGATTCCTTTTCTTTCATGCCAACACCCCGCTGGCCTCTTGTTTCTTCGTTACCACCTTTCACCCCTCCAACAGAAATGGTTTTCAATATTGGAAATGTGGGAGAATCGTCTAGTTTGGGATCGGTAGAAGGAAATGTGATTTGGTCTTCGTCATGTGCAACGATCTCTCAAACTTTTGTGTCTTCCTCAAGCTATGTTGTTGGTGTTGTATCGGAGATGAACTTTAGCTCAGAAGCTTTTATGCATGCAAACCACTGTTATGGTTCGTCGAACGGACAAGATTATAATAACGGGAGATTAGACAATATGATTCTGGAACCTCTACCCCTTGCAACTTTGCCCCCGGAACCGGTTGTTTCTGATGAAGAATTTGAAAGGGAGATTGATCTCATGATGCTCGACTCGGACCCTGCGGCAGCAAATTCCTCTCCTGCCCATGATCTTGTAAGTCCCTTATATCTCCTTTTATTTTCTTCTCAGCTTTATTTCCTATAGTCTTTGATTTACATCTTTGCTCATTATCTTTCTTGTTTTAGTTGGTTGTCTCTTGGTTAGATTTATTTTGCCTTTAAGTTTTTCTCAGTTTCAGTTTTTAAATATGAAGTTTTTGTGTTGGAATATCAATGGTTGCTGCTCTAATAAAAAGTGGAGGCATTTATTGAGTTTAGTTAGGAAATATAAACTAGATGCGATATGCTTGCTTGAAACCATGGTTGATCTGAACACTGTGAAAAAATATACTCATCATTTGCCTTTCGATACTTGGTCTGTTATTCAGTCAGTCGGAAATGTCAGGAGGTCTTGCTTTAGGATATTTTGTTAATTCGAATATTGAAGTGCTTGGTTCCTCGCTTAATATGATTCATATTCTGTGTGATATCACTCCGTCTATCAAAAACTGTGTTGTCTCTTTTATTTATGGGGCTTTATCGGTGTGTGGAAAGAGGAATCAGTGGAATTTCTTAAATGACATGCTTGTTAATAACAACAATCCTTGGTTACTTGTTGGTGATTTTAATTTCATTCTTCATAGCTCTGAAAAACAAGGTGGCAATGCTGATGGTTCATTCCCGCCAAATTTCATTAGAGAGAGTCTGCTTAAGATGAATATGAATGAAGTGTTTTCTTTTGGAAATCATTTTTCTTGGTGTAATAAGAGATTCAAAAAGCCCTCGGAGTTGATTTTTGAAAAATTAGACCGTAGTTTTATGAATGACAAATGGATTTCAGTGCTTCCCCATACTAGGGATACTATTCTGGGTAGGATTTATTCGAATCACAGTCCCATTTTGGTGAATTGTTTCCATTTTGAAAGGAAAGTTAATATTCCTTATAAATTTTTTAAATGCTGGCAGATTAGTCCTGACTTTAAAGAAGTTCTAGCTGGGTCCTGGTCTCATAATGTCATTGGTTCTCCTTCTTTTGTTGTTGTCAATAAGCTGGCTCATGTGAAAAATGACTTAGTCAAATGGAATGCTAACTCTTTTGGCCACATCAAAACCACCATAAGTAGATTAAACGCTGAGATTGAAAAGCTTCAATCTTTGCCCTATTCTCCTCAAATTGGTGGTTTTATTTTAAACTATTCAAATCTGCTTGATTATTGGTATGAAATCGAACATTGCTTTTACCCGCAAAAGTCCAGAATCAATTATCTTTTGCATTATGATAAGAATACTAGTTTTTTTCATAATACTGTGAAACTGAGGAATATGTATAATACCATTCACACTATTAAGGATAACCAGGGTCAATGGATTGATGATAAAGATCAAGTCGCTGGCTTGCTTTCTAGGCATTTTAAAAAAAATTATTCTTCCTCCAATCCTAGTGCTCAGGATATTCATAATGCTTTAGAGTTTGTCTCCCCTATTATTACTGAGGATATCAATAACTCCTTGATTGCTATTCCGTCGTCTCAAGAAATCAAAGATATTGTTAACTTATTGGCTCCTTGGAGTTCTCCAGGCCCGGATGGTTTCCCTCCTGGTTTCTTCAAGGATAACTGGGAAATTGTGGGTGAGGAGGTGGTCACCCATGTGCAAAGTTTCTTTAGAAATAAATATCTTCTCAAAAAATTGAATTTCTCTTTTATAACTTTGATCCCTAAAATTAAAAACCCTTCTTATCCTCATGACTTCAGACCTATTAGTCTAGCTAACTGTGTGTATAAAATTATCTCTAAGATTCTTACTAATATATTAAAGCCTCATCTAGATTCTCTCATCTCTCCTTACTAGTCTGCATTTGTTGCTAATCGTCAAATACATGATAACATAGTCATCACTCATGAAATCTTACATTCCTTCAAATCTAAAAAGAAGAAGTCGAAGAATAATTACATGGCCATTAAACTCGATCTCTCGAAAGCTTTTGATAAACTTGAGTGGCCATTTATTATTGCTGTGTTTAAAAAATTGGGCTTCTCGGATGATTGGTGTCAATTAATTTCTCAGTGTATTAGTACTGTGTCTTACTCTGTTTTAGTCAATGGATCACCTAGTGATTACTTTTTACCTACCCGGGGAATTCGGCAGGGATATTGTCTATCGCCGTATATCTTTATCCTATGCATGGAAGTTTTATCTCAGCTTCTCTCTAAAGCTGAGAATGACAAGTTGTTTCAGGGATTTAGATTTAGATTTAGACAAAAAGGTCCCTCCATTTCTCATCTTTTTTTTGCAGATGATTGCATGTTGTTCTGTAAAGCGTCTTCAACCTATGCTAAGAATATCATAAAAGTCATAAATGTCTTTGCTAAAGCTTCAGGTCATGCTATTAATTTCGATAAATCTGGATTTTTTACTAGTGGGAAGATGCACCATAGGCTTATCAAGATTCTTTCAAAGTCTCTTAATATGAAATATCTTAGTAGCTCTGAGAAATACTTAGGTACTCCCTTATTTATTGGCAGGAATAAAAAAAAGTCATTCTCTTTTCTCCTTGATAATTTCTATACTAGACTTAACTCTTCTAAAAAATCGAACTTAAACATTGCCGGCAGAACTGTGGTCACAAAGCATGTACTTTCCAGTTTATCTGTTTATCATATGGCATGTTTCCCTCTTCCTAAAACTGTTTCCAGTAAAATAGATTCGATTCAGAGAACATTTTGGTGGGACAAAAAGAATCCTAAGCATGCTGCCTATTTTCGATCCTGGGATGATATTGGGAAATCTAAACTAAGTGGGGGTCTGGGTATTAGGAATACATATGCTACTAACAGGGTCTTCATCTGCAAACTAGGTTGGAGAATTCTGCAAAACCAGAATAGTTTACTCTCTATATTTCTAAAGGATAAATATTTTCATAATCAGAACCTTCTTGAAATCGATAAGGCAGCGGATTCGGCTTCCTGGATGTGGAAAGGGATTATAAAAGGTTTAAGGTTTATTAAGTCTAATTCAGTGGTAAAAATATGCAATGGGGATTCCACCCACATTTGGAGGGATTGCTGGATTCCAGGTCTTGCTCTTCCTCCCACCCCTACAAAGCCTAACTGCATAAACTATACTCTGGTCTCTGAGCTTATTGACTTTCAAAACAATAGATGGAATGCTTCGCTGCTAAATCTCTTATTCTCCCCTGAGGAAGTTATTAGGATTATGAGTATTAAAGTTAATGTGTGTAAATCAGACACTCTGATGTGGGTTCATACTAGGAATGGTAAATTCACTATCAAGTCGGCATATAGATCTTATATGAAGGATTTTCCTTCAGAGGAAGACTCATGTTTTTGGAGGAAAGTTTGGGCTATTGAATGCCTGCCGAAAGTTAAGTTTTTTATTTGGAATTTTTTTGCAAATATGCTGCCTGTCAACTCTCTTTTACAGCTGTATAATCCTTATGTGAATGTTCTCTGCTCCTTTTGTAATGCTCATGAAGAAACTGTGATGCAACTTTTCATCAAGTGTCATGTAGTTTCGCGCATTTGGTTCTATCTTTCCCTTCAACATATGGTTTCTGCAAATTTGGAATGGATTGATGAGTTTTTCTTATATTGGCATCAATCTAGTCTGGGGCAGTCCCCTTTTTTAGTGGGTTGGCCTAGTGTAGGTGCAATAGTAATGTGGGGCATTTGGAAATTGAGGTGTGATGTCATTTTCAGGGGAATTTCTTTTGATATGGACAGGATTATTGTTGATATCAAGAGATTGTTTAACTCCTACATGGCCCCTCAGAGTAGGAATGTGAAATGTGTTTCCACTGTTAAAATTTTTCAGTCTGAGGTTGAAAACTTTATTTTTGTAGATGGGTCGTTTAAGGATTTTAATCTTGGTATTGGTGTTATTTGGTGTGATACTACAGGAAATGTAAAACAAGCGCTCGGACTTTGGGTTGATTCAGAATGTTGTGGAGGCAGAAGCTGCTGCTCTCTTTCTGGCCATCTCCTGGGCAAAAGAGATGAATCTTCCCAAAGTGGTGTTTCTTAGTGATTGCCTTCAAATGGTGGATTTTGTTAATGGCTGCTGCTCTTCTGTCGACTGGAGAAGCCAAGACCTTTTGGAGCAATGTCGGATTTTAATTTCTAGTAATGCATCTTTTAAACTTTTGTATATAAAGCGGTTGAATAACCCCTTAGCGGACCGTCTTGCGAAACGGGCTAGGAAAAACAAAATTATGGGTTTATGGTTTTCTCTTCCAAATTTTCTTGATGAACAGTTCAGGAAGATTAAACTGGATGAACTTTGTAATTCCTTTCTTGCTTAATGAATGGTTGTGTTTGTAGCAAAAAAAAAAGATTAAAAAAGATTGCATCCACAAGCCCACTTCGAAAAAAATACTGAGGTTTATTGGGCTTGATTACTTTGGCAAACGTGGGAACCCAACTCTTACATACCGAGTATAAATTTTTTTCTTGCATCAATCATCCGCTCTAATGGAAACTGCTTGTAATGTTCATAATTCAGGTAAGTATATTACTGCGTTTATCAATGAAAGATTTTCAACACCGTCCCAACACGGGTCTGGACATGTCGTCACCCAAAAAGTTTCGTATGTGATATCTAGCCTGGTGATTACCCAGCTTTTCTTTGCACGATTGTGATTCAGTCAGGTTATCTAGCGCAGGCGATCTAAACTATCCTTCATTTTCTGTTGTTTTTGAATCTGAAAAAACTCAAACGGTTAAGTATAAGAGATTGGTTAAAAGTGTTGGAGCTTCTTCAGCAGACGTGATATACAAACCAAAAGTTAGATCTCCAAGACTCGAACACCCAATGTTAAGATTAGTGTTGAATTAACCTCCAGGACGAATTATGAACAACATGACGAGGATGTTATAACGTCGTCCGTTAGTATACTTCCAAGCAGTAACCTCCAGGTCACCCAAGACCTGCGTCTAACAACGCCTCTACTTTGCACGAAATTGTATGCATCTTTAAAAGATAGATTTCCACTTTCGTTTCTTGTCCAAACAAGAGAGTCTTCAAAATCATACGAGGGAAGTGGAGCGTCTTTGATCGAGAAACAACTTGTGTTGCAGCGAGGCAGGCAACACCCACTGTCTATGGAAACCTTGTTGTGTATATTCACATAACTGAGATCCATTCTAATGAAGTCGGAAATAGATGCATCAATCCCACAACACCACTTGTTTGTCCAAAACTTGACACCACCAATATGCCAACTTAAATGATGCTTAAAAATATGCGATTGACGTTTAAACCCTGACCACAACGACAATCTTCAACAATGAGTGACTGTCTCTTCATGGGAAACAAATCTAGCCCTCATGAAAATACACCAATCGTAATGCCCAGTAATAATACTCCAGATATGCTTAAGTATAGCAGTCACATTCATCAAGTGTGTCCAACCCACACCTTCATCAAATGGAAGCGTGATCTATTCAGTCTCTTATCCCTTTAAACTACAAGAACAAAAAAAAGACAAAAAAAAAAAAATGGCACTATTGCAGACATGTGTTACCGTGCGGGTGTGCCGGCTAGGAAGGAGGTTGATTTGGGGCTTCTTGCGAATAATGACACTGCTTTGAGACCGGCTGACATACTTGTGCATAATTGTGTTAATGGTCGTGATGTGTGTCTGGATGTGACTGGTGTTTCGCCTTTTACCGGTGGTGGAGTTCGTACCTTTACCTTGGGTCTCGCCATTAAGAATGTTGTTACTCGTAAGAATGCTAAATATTTAGAGAAATGCACGTCTCATGGTTTTGGTTTGAGACACTTGCCTTCACCACCTTAGGGGAATTGGGTGATGATTTCATAGGTTAAGTGTGTCAATGAACAGGTCATTTGATGCGAGACTCAAATATTTCGTATCGATCATTCGATCACTTGAAAATTTCTTATAAGCTAATAGTTTGTGTGAGACAGAGATATTGTCGTCTTCTAAGAATGTTTCAATGATTGAAATGGGAGTTAAGAGCTAAAACCCATGTACGATGCATTACGATTTGTTTACTAAGTGTGCGAACTATTTTGTTGGAATTCGGGATAGGAAGTTAAGTTTGCATACAGATTTAAAACTTATTCAACTGTTTAAGTTAGGGTACTTGTTTGCATACCCGTTCACAAACTTATTTAACTATTGAAGTCAGGAACCAAGTTTGTGTACCCATTCGCAAACGGTTTGATGGAGTTCGATCCGAGATAATGTTTACATACCCGTTTGAAAAGCGTGGCTTGTGACAAACATCGAAACTTAAGTTTGCGTACCCGTTTGCAAACTTAAGTGTTTCAAGTTCTAAATCGGTTAAGTATGATTTCATACTCATGAATAAATACATTTATATCTTAAGGAATGCAATATTTGCAAACCGTATCTAAAATGTTCATGAACTAATCATTTTGAATCAATCCGATTTTGCTTCAATTGTGTCTTGTATACTTGTATGAGAATATAAACAATTGAACAACTCTACAAGTAACATAATTAGATTCATTTGATTATCAATTGATCGGGAAGTGCTAAGATGAATATGGTTAATACAAAAGTGTTCATATAGCTAACTAGGTTAACTTTTATTGAGCCAACTCAATATACACGTTAAGGTACGGTTACCCATATCTAAATGAAGGTATATTTCATTTGTGTGTAACAAGCTAAGACCATCTAACGGTGGAAAGATATTAGATTGGATCTTAATTCAGGCTTCATCTAACGGTAAATATTGATTGCTTTGTTCCAAAGTTATCAAACCGATTTTGAAGACTATATAAGGGAGAACTCTAAAGAACCGGGAAACCTAATCCCCTTTACCTTCTATGTGATACTAGTTGTGACTAGAGTCGATTCTCATTTAACCTAGGCTTTTCCTAAAACCATTATAGGTTCGACTTAAAAACTTCATTGGGACTCCGAAGCGGACCCAACTATTTTCTCAGAGTTGCGTGTTCCGATCTTACTTTT
>JAJJWX010001771.1:0-149987 GCA_023529315.1 Papaver bracteatum
TGAACCACATAAATAGCTGTCTCATTTACGTTTTTTGTATGGTTGTATACTCGTATCCATGGGTTTCATAGACCTATGATGGTAGATGTTGAGGAGATCATGACAAACCCGCGGGGCTTGGAATCAATGAATCAACGTCTACCTAGGCATCTTGCACTATATTCATACCTTAATGCATGCACCCCGTACATGCGTAGATTGGTTGTGGACACCTTGGCACCATTACCCAACTTTCGTGTTCACAACCACATTCGCCGCCGCCAACTATTTAAGGGTTCAATCGATAATTATCCTCAACTGACGAGACGCTCACCTTCTTCATCTCCTGTGCTTTCCACACTTACCCCCTCTCTTTTTTTTATGTTCGGTTCTTATTCTTCTTCTCCATCTAGGATTTGCATATCCATAGAAAACTGAAATTGAAACCATCCGTCGCCATCTCCGTCGCTAGAACGATCAGAACCAACACCAGTGATGTAACCACCATCACCATCACCACCTCCGCCACCACAATCACCGACGGTGAGTACAATTTTAACTGGAAAATCAATAAAAAAAATTCAATTTCAGATCTAGAAAATATCTCTATTTCTCTTTTCTTTATCTTTTTATAGGTCTGTGTTTCTACATGTAATAATTTAGTTGAATCGTGTTCAATTTTGTTTTATTTGGTTTTCAATTCATCTAAATCTCGTTTCATAGTTCCTGAATCATAATTATCATCATAATCACTAGACACGCTGTAAGTGACCAAGATTTACACTTCATAAATGATTGATTGTCACTAATTCGTCTGCTCCTTACAATGTTATATGTCACCTCATTTTTAATCAGCTTACTTCCATGAATACTTTGTATGAAAATGACGGTCATATTGTTGAAGATTGAAGTTCCATGTTATCTTGGTGTGGTTGAGCAAGAAAAGATATATTTTTAAATTACAAATTTATTAAATATTGGAAACAATATATAATTAAGAGGCAGAAAATCAATGCAATCCAACGTGTTCCCATGTTATCTTGTCAGGAATCTCAAAACCAAGTGCTTTTGCATCTTAACTAATGTTTAGTATAAAAATGAATGTTAGATGTTATTTTGTTTTTTTATGAGATTCCTGTATGGATAAGCATAAGTGATGTTAGTTAAAGATTAGAGAATATTTAAAAAACATGGATAAGTATAAGTGATGTTAGGTGCTATTTTGTTTTTTTATGAGATTCAATATTTTGCAGTTGTTGATACCATATTTGCAGTTGTTGATACCATAATTTCTTTTATGAATCCCATATTTGCAGTTGTTGATACCATAATTTCTGTTATGAATCCATATTTTGCAGTTGTTGATCGCATTATTTGCAGTTGTTGATACCATAATAGTAGTTGTTGATACCATAACTGTTGTTGTTGATTAGAGTGCTGCTAAATTAGTTTATCATGTATGGATGTTCAATTTTGAGTTGAGTTTTTTAGAAGATAATTTGTGTGTGATGATAATTTTGGGTTTCTTCTTTTTTGTTGTTGTTGAATTAAGTGGGAAAATTTTGATACCATTATATTTCAACAACCAAGGTTTGTGTATCAACAATAGAATAATGGTATCAACAACCAAGGTTTGTGTATCAACAAATAGAATAATGGTATCAACAACCAAGGTTTGTGTATCAACAATAGAAAAATGGTATCAACAACCAAGGTTTTGTGTATCAACAATAGAAAAATGGTATCAACAACCAATATTTATGTATCAACAATAGAAATTGACCTTAGTTTAGGGAGTCAACAACCAAGGTTTGTGTATCAACAACAGAAAATTTTGATACCATTATATATTTCAACAACCAAGGTTTGTGTATCAACAATAGAATAATGGTATCAACAACCAATTTTTGTGTATCAACAAATAGAATAATAGTATCAACAACCAAGGTTTGTGTATCAACAATAGAAAAATGGTATCAACAACCAAGGTTTGTGTATCAACAAATTGAATAATGGTATCAACAACCAAGGTTTGTGTATCAACAATAAAAAAATGGTATCAACAACCAATATTTGTGTATCAATAATAGAAAAATGGTATCAACAACCAAATTTGACAAATATTTTTGAACTTTTGATTTTTTCGGTCAACAAATATTTTCAGTTGTTGACGCCTAATATTAATGGCGGCGACGGTGGTGGTGGCGGCGGCAACAACAGTGGTGGTGGCAGAGTGGCAGCGACGGCGGTGGCGGCGGCAACAACAGTGGTGGTGGCGGCGGAGTGGCGGCGGTGGCGGCGGCAACAGCAGTGGTGGTGGTGGCGGAGTGGCGGCGGAGGTGACAACAGCAGTGGTGGTGGCGGCGGCGGAGTGGTGGCGGTGGCGGAGTTGTGGCGGGGGTGTTGTTGGTGGTGGTGTAATGAAATAATAGAAAAATCTATTTTTTAATGGATAACATTTTTAAATGGAAAATAATATTTTAAGTAAGGGTATTAAGGTAATCTATATTTTAATGGATAAGGAATTTAAATGATAGGGGTATTTATATTGTTGTATAAGGGTATTTGTGTTGGGCCTCTATAATAGGGGCATTTAATAAATTTACCCAATTATCCTAGCGTTTTTAGGAGCCACACAAAAGGATTTAGACGCAAATAATAAAACAAAATAATATTACCCAAACCTACATTGAGTTCACTCCTTTTTTCTTTTTTTTCGTAATGGAAAAATTTTCCCTTTAATAATCGGAAACTAAACATGAATTCGGAAGTTAGTGTATATTTAGTTATTGTTAGCAATTTTTATTTTTATTTTTCGAAATTTGTTTCTACCATAATCGGTAGATAAAAATCTATTTTACCTACCGATTATGGATGATGTTCTTAAGAAATGATGAACATTAACCAGAATCGGTAGATAACAATCATTGTTATCTACTGATTATTCTTGATTCAAAATTTTCAATTTTTCTATACTAAAAATTAAACACAATCGGTAGATAATGAAAACATTTACTACCGATTATGGTAGTACCAAAATTCGAAATTGAAGAATTTTGTTCAAAAACTCATTTTGGGGACAGTGTATAATCGTAAGTTTAATTAACTTATAATACTACCGAATATGGTAATTCTCATTTCAAAATGCCACTATATAATCGGAAGTTAAGTTCACTTACCTTACTTCCGATTGTTATAATTCCAAAATTCGAAAAATTAGGGTTTATTTTTCAAAAACTCATTTCGGGGCCTGTATATATTCGGAAGTTAAATTTACTACCGATTATGGTAGTACCAAAATTCGAAAATTAAATATATTCGGTAGTATTCTAAGTTAATTAAACTTCCGGTTATAAACTGGCCCCAAAATGAGTTTTTGAAAGAAAACCTTAATTTTTCAAATTTTGGAATTATAACAATCGGAAGTAAGGTAAGTGAACTTAACTTCTGATTATATAATGGAACTTTGGAATGAGAATTACCATATTCGGTAGTATTTTAAGTTAATTAAACTGCCGATTATATTCTGGCCCCAAAACGAGTTTATGAAAAAAATTCTTCAATTTTCAAATTTTGGTACTACCATAATCGGTAGTAATTGTGTTAATTATCCACCGATTGTGTTTAAATTTTAGAAAAATTGATTATTTTTTTTTTGGTTCTACCATAATCGGTAGAAAAAAATCTATTTTATCTACCGATTATGATGATGTTCTTAAGAAATGATGAACATTAACCAGAATCGGTAGATAAGAATCATTTTATTTATCGATTGTGGTAGAACCAAAATTCGAAAAAAAAAATGTTAACAATATAACTACCGAATTCATGTATAATTTCCGATTATTGAAAGGCAACTTTGCCATTACGAAAAAAAGGATAAGGGGTGAACTCAATTTAGGTTCGGGTGATCCTATTTTTTTTTATTGTTGGCCCCTAATTCCTTTTGAGTGGCCCCTAAATATGCCAGGAAAATTATAAGTGCCAACAACGAACAAATCCCCAGGCCGTTACGACTGGCTAATCTATATCATAAAAAGAAGATTTCTATATGACATAGATCAGTTGAAATTTGGAAACATTTAAAATGAAGAAACAAATTTTCAAAAACATTTAATATTACCTTTAAAGTTTAGAGTGGAAAAAGGTTAACATTTTAGGTTAATATAAGCACATCGAACTTACGATCCTCGCTAACCCTAAGAATAAAAGAAACTAAACGCATAGACCATAAGCCAATTAACTCTCTAACAATGGAAGAAACAAACTAAACATTTTAAAGAGTTTGAGAAACAAAAATATATCAGTGATAATTTAAATAGTCTTCCGGGACATACAAAATTAAAAATCATGTGTTGTATACCGAAGACTTCGTGCTGCATGATATTAATTAGCTCAAAACTCGATTAAATTATAAATAATTTATAGTTTTTCGTGTTTCTCAAAGGATTATTCTCCCATCTTGAAGAATTTTTTTTTATTCTTTTCAATAGAGATTGACCATCAGGTAAACAAAACCATTGATGTATTGTTAGTCTGAAACGATATAAGTTATCATAGTTACAAAAAGACATGGTAATTGACTCCTTGATCAAAGAATCAAAGAGTGGACAGGATTGGCCGAAAAGGGTCATCTCGCTGTCATTATCATCTGGATTTCGTTTGACTTGGACGATTGGAATGATAGGGGCCACACTTATTTAAAACTCGAGTTTTACCATAGATATATACCTCACAGTTTTAGCATAAACATATCATCTCCCGCAAAAGTTTTACCATAATAACAGAAGCATAGTTGAGTTTACGAAAATCTTTATTTTGTTCTATCAGTTTCTTGATTTAGGCCCTAATCGTCTAACGCTTCTCTTCCTCTATGTATTCTCTCTCTCACAATGGTACCATAAGGTAAACCTTAAAACTATTCCTCATTGCTCTATTTGTTTTTTTTCGATTTTATTTGCAGGGATTTTAAGGTTCTCTTTTGGTTTGATTTTAAATCACTTTTTGATTTTCTTCGGGGTGTAATTTTCACTTAGTGATGATGATGACGGGAATGACCAGCAAGGTACATAAACATCTTAGAATGGCGTGGATTTTCCCCCATCAACGTTAGACCAACCTCCAGCTAATAGCCAATGGTAATATCATGTGATTTTGTTTATCATCAATTTGTTGTCTGATAACTCTAACCCTAATTGATTTGTTTGGTTTAATTCTCCCTCACCTCTTTATCTTCATCGCAGGAATTAGTTGAACTATTGTTTTTTTGAATCGTTGCCACAGATTGAAATTAACGCCAGGCAACCTTCGTTCTCAAGATAATATCACCCTTAAGAATTTTGCCGTGTTCATTACTTCAACTCCCTATCGCGTATGTAATATATACATGGTGTTACTTCCTACTCCCAGTTCACTTTTGATCTCTTTCTTTCTAATCTATTATGTGATCTTGACTCACTATTTTATTGATTTGTTAATAGCCGATGGGTTTCCTGATAAATCTGTATTTCCGTTTATAAGGAGTTTTACCGAGAATACTTTCTTCAAATACGAGACTCAACTATCAGTTACTTATATTCACTTTCGATTTTTTTGAATCATCGTTCCATCATACAATAGTTCTCTCTCGAATATTTCCTGAATCTGACTGTCTGAAATTTGGATGATGCGCCTCTGAAGATCACTTCTCTCAGGTAAATCATAAATAAATTATATAAAATTGGTATCGAATTTCCCTTGATTTTTTTTCTTAATCGTAGTTTTTGTTTCGATTTCAGAAAACAATTGCAGAAAGATCTTCGAATCGACTGATCTGGAGACAAACAATGATGTCAAAACAAAAAAACGACTTGGTTTTGGTACACATGCATACCCAATCTTGGTTAAACATTGAAGTGGATATGGCACTGAAGTCTTAGGTGACCAAAATAGAGGTATAGTCATATCACTCATCACTAAGAAAATCCGATATATTTCATTTTTTTTGTTGCGCTTTGCATCAGTAAGGATTTTTCCTACTATTTCATTTCATAAGAAAATCCAAGTTATGCGCAACATTTTAAAATATATCCGATATATTTTTTATTTTATTTTTACGATTTGCAAGTTTTCAACTTTACACATGCATACCAAGGAAATTATAATGACATCCTGGGGAAATATGTTTTCCCTTTCTCCTGCGACTGGAATGGTTTCCAGGTAGATATAAACAAAAAACTGATTTATATCAGTCTTTGTTACTGATAATCCGACGATATTGTTTATGCTTTTATGAGCAGGACGAATTGGTCTTGGATTATGTGTGGTTATACAGGAAAAATAATGGTAGGATGAAAATCATACCATCAGTCGTACCCACCTGAAAGTATGATATCCCCATTAGCCTTCCATTTTTAACTATTGTAAAATCCTGTCATAAATCAGACTTTCCTGGATACTCTATGAAAATAATGTCCCCAGTTTCTCATATTTTCGTTCTTGGTGGTGGATACTTGCTCGAAGAGTTTCACCTTCCTTAGAAGTAATTTTGCTGATCCTCCAATGAGCAATAAATTTTATTAAGCTTATGGAAGATCCGATAAATTACTTTTAGAATGGAGATAATAGGATAATGAGAAATAAAAAAAAAAGAAAAATAGAAGAGAGAACAACACTGCCTCCAGGACTTTCAATACTTTTTGGTAGCTGAAGTTGATCATTATGTGAGATATGACAGTGAAAGTGCACGAAAGATGATATTGTTGATTAGTTTGTGTTTTTCATTTCAAAAATAATATAAATCATATCATTGTGCATAGAAGGATCATTCCCAATCAATATCTTCAATTCCAACTACGTACCAGATTCCCAAACTAAGCTCTAAAATTGAATTGGTTGATTTTCATATTTTGTGATCCAGTTTTGATTGGCAATAAAAAAGAGACATAATACTGGATATGTGAAGGATGTATTCGAGCATTTTCTCCATGACCTTATAACAATATAAACCAAAAATTTAAATGGAGGGTGGGGAATAGAAAAATTAATGATGTTTGAAAACTTCTCTTAGCTGTGATTTTGGGTGTTTATGGCATGGTAAATATGCAAGTGCCTTGCTTTACCAATTTTTTGGTGTAGGGATGTGAAGAAGGTGATGTCGTATTAGTTGCACACGATATAAATGTTATGTGGAACTTTAAATGATCAATTCACTTTTTTGTTTGTTTGTTTATATGTTCGATGGGTCGTTACTTTCTTTAGTGTGCATGTAATTGACTTCCAGTGCACATCAAGCTTTTGTTTGCATTTATTTTTACTCAAGATTACTACTGACTCAAGGAGAATCTGTAATTATCAATAGATTATTCTTATTCAAAATGTAATTTTTGAAGGAAAAAAAAAGAAGTACTTACTAGGTTCAAATGATGAGGGGTAAAAGTCATGCAACGAGTAATAAGGTAATCACCCATGGCCACAAGTCAAATACTAGCCCAATTTAAACTATAAAATACAACACACCCAAATTCAAGTTCACTTAGGTGTATTAGTTTAGGGAGTCGACTGATAATAAATAACAAAATTGAGTTAGGCTGGGAATATGAAACCTAATACAAATTTGGTTATTATAAAACGCCGATTTCCTTATTGGGAAATTAATACAGTTCTAATTATATGGAAACACCGATTTACTTAACAAGGCCTCTTCGAAATCTATACATAGGACAAACGACCGCGTACTATGAACATATACCAAAGACTCTTTTGCGAGACAGAACACATGATTACCCGGATACACTTCTCTTAATTTATTTCTTAGTATGTCTAATAAATCATTCGATTGCGTGAAAGGTAAAAGTCATATAGTCCTAACAAGTAACAACGTATACTAAATCAGATTTATTTGAAAAACAAGTAACAACGTATTAAAATCTTATCTGCTAAAAAATACAGTTTACCAAATTGAGCAGACTTATACCATTATTTTTTTTTACCAAATTGATGCTTTAGTATCACGTTATTGTAGTTGTTACGCTATATTACATGTCTTTTGTTAAGTAAAAGACTAGAATATTGTACTTTCAAAGTAAATTACCAGCAATTTAATCTTTCATGGAGTTGACCCAATTTGAGCACTTTTGTTCTGTATCATTCTATAAATATATTGAAATATGTTTGGTAGAAAAAAATACATCTCATTCGTTGATCTCTCATCGTTATCATCATTACATTCTAAACTAAACTAAGTTTCTTCCTGAATAGTCTTCCTATTTTCATTGGGATCATCCGGTTGTGGCGCGCCGGTCATTGTGACTCAGTTGTCCATGGATTTGAACCTGTGTAAATTTATGTCGTGGTTTAGCAGTAAAAAAAAATGGTACTACTTTTTGTTCTGGGCACTTACTTCTTCCTGAATTCATTGACTCATACCTCCAGATTGTTCAATACTCTTAGATACAAGTGCACTTGTTGCAAGGGATAATGGTTTGTTAGGTAACAAAAAAAATCCAATTGTCGGAACATGTCTTGGTTAATTAGAAACGGATCACTAACCTCGAAACTCGATTACAAACGCTCCTCTAACAATTAAATCAACTGCTTGATTATTATTATTTTTTGCTGGAAATGAGTGCCTACATGCAGACTGATTCGATTAGTAATGATATTATTAGGTGATTACTAATGTTATAAAATTATGAGTATACCATGGAATGAGAAAGAAATAAATTATGTAAACTGACACTAACATGGGAGGTTGATCCGGGGCCGTAAGGCCCCGGTGATACCTAGTACTCCTATAAAATTCTATACCAAAAATAGTTTATAAATTTCTTTACCGTATCTCCCGAAAAACCAGGATATAATCAACCAATCAGAAGACTATGCGAAATATACACTTGTTAGAGGAGTGCAAACAAATTTGGACTCCTGCACTGTTCGGAGCCTTTCCATCAAAAGAAAAGAAATCTGAAACTGTCTGCCAATTGGCATTCTCTGGACCCTTTCGAACTAATGCTAGGACCTTTGTTGGTAAATCATAGGAAGCTCTGAGTCTTAAAGAACCGTATTTTGGGGCAGACCCGTTAATTTTGGGGCATTCATATAGGACAAAAACATGGGTGTCAATAGTATTTCAAGGGTGGCCCTTATCTTGCATTTTTCAAAAATGCTAAAATACCCCTCACTAGATTAGTGGTTAATTAGTGATAATAAAAATTAATTAATTGTTAATGACTAAAACTAGTTTAGTGTTAATTAATGATAATAAGTTTTTGTTTAAATTAGTGAGTGAGTTTAGAAAAAGAAGGAGGAAAGAAGAAGGAGAGGAGGAAAAAAAAAAGAGGGAAAAAAACTTTTTTTCTTTCTTTGTTTGTGATCTTTGTGAATATTGAGAGATGTGTGATACAAATTCGAGTGAGGAAGGTGAATCT
Organism: Papaver bracteatum; assembly: GCA_023529315.1. Lineage (NCBI taxonomy): Eukaryota > Viridiplantae > Streptophyta > Magnoliopsida > Ranunculales > Papaveraceae > Papaver > Papaver bracteatum. Next base: position 9,387 of record JAJJWX010001771.1, read on the forward strand.
TCATCACGTAAAGCTAAGAAAATACATATCAATTACGATGGAGATCCGGAAATGGCTGATTTGTTGGATTATGAAAATGATTTTACCCAAACTCAACTTTTTTCTCAAGCTCAAAATGATTCATATATGGAGCCAAATCCCGAAGATGAGCACATAGATGAAGAACCCAATGCTAATAATACACAAGTATGGTTGTATAAGTTGTTTAGTGTCCGTTTTGTAGCTTTATTTCACCAAAAGTTAAGATTTTTCCAACTAGTTCGGCGCAACAGAGTATGGTTCGGCAGATAATATGTATGTCGAACCATAGTAATGAAGAACAGTTCGGCTTATTCGTTTTAGAAATATGTACGCCGATCTGCCATTCAATTATTTTAGAGCCAAATTGTTTTCATGGTTCGACTCAAATTTGAGGTAAACATTGTAGCCGAACCATATCTTAAAAAACATACGAGTTACAGTGTAATGTTCGGCTTACTCGTTCTACAGACGAACATAAAAAAAAAAATTTTAAATTTTTTTATAAATTTTAAGTGTTATGCTTCGGCTTATAAGATTAGTCCCAAATAGGCCGAATCCATGTTTGACATGTAGTTCGGCTTTATAAGTTAAACACGAATCAGCTGAACCATGAGTTCGGCTTTCATATTGATGTTCGTGTTAGCCGAACCTTACCCAAAACATGTGCGATATTGTTGTAGATTGTTGCTGAAATGGAAACTATGGAGGATTAACCACCGCCTGTTGATGTAATTCATGAAGATACTAGAGATCACTTCCAAACTGACTTGGTAGGTAAAAAACGTAGTTTATTTTTTTATTATTTTCAAGTATGTTGTATGCAAACTAATTAATAAAACTAAAGTTTGTACTTGTGGATATGTAGACATGGAAAACCAAAGAAGAATTTGTTAAATGGGTTGAGGAACATGCTTGGAAAATCAATTGCGTCCTAGTTAAAGGTAGACAAAGCCGAAAGAAGTGGGTTGAGATGGTTTGTGAGAGGGGCGGGAAGAAAGTAAGCAAGAAGAAAAAAGGTAAGCCATATGTTGGGAAGACCGGGAAAAAATATAAGACTAAAACAAGGAAGATAAATTGTCCTTTCAAGATCGTCTTAAATTGGAACGCAGATGAAGCAATTTTCACAATGAATAAAGATATGGATTGTCGTCATAACCACCCACGTCCAAAGGATCTTCATGGAAATTATAGAGCCGGACGACTCAAACCTCATGAATATGCGGAGGTAGATAAAATGACATGAGCACGTATGCCTCCCTCTAAAATTCTTAGCAAGTTGAAGGCGGATGATAAGAATATCAAGACTACGTTGCAACAAATCTATAACGCGAGAAGTACTTTGAGAAGAAAGGATTTGCAAGGTAGGTTAGTGATGCAACAATTATTGTGGTTGGCGCAAAAGAAGAACTATGCTTGCCAAAAGAAATTGGATGAATTCGGCCATGTGACGCACATTTTTATTGCGCAAAGTTAGCTTTATGCTTCCCACAAGTTCTCATATTGGATTGCAATTACAAGACCAATAAGTATGAGATGCCCTTGATGAACGTTGTTGGTCATACGTCAACCAAGTCACCTTTTACCGTTGATTTTTGTTTTTTGCATGATGAGTTGAAAGAAAGCTATGTGTGGGAATTTGAACAAGTGAAGTTAATCTTCCGGGAGGATGCTCTTCCAATGGTCATGGTAACCGACCAAGAGGCGGGATTGATGTTTGCTATAAGGAAGGTATTTCTGAATGCGCAAAACTTTCTCTGTACCTTTCATGTATGGAATAATGTTAGGAAGAAATGCCAAGGGATAATCCAACCGCTCAAGTTGAAAGAGCTAGAGAAGATTGCTACATTACCGAATGGAGAACGAGAAGTGAAGAAGAAAGAATTCAAGGAAGCATATGAGTCTAATGAAAGGATGTGGGCATGTTTCCAAAATGATTTGGAAGCTTTGACTTTATCCATCACCGAAGAAGTGTTTGAAGAAAATGTTGCAAAGCTCATTGCGAATTGGGGCGTCAAATACCCCGAAAGCGTTATATATTTACGGAAGCAATTCTTGGATATGAACGCAGATAGATTTGTTAGTGCATTTAAAAACCGCCACAAGCACTTCGACAACCAAGCTACAAGTATGGTAGAGTCGGCTCACTATCGTTCGAAAAAGAATCTATTTGGGTGCGTGGACACGTTCGTCACGGTTTTTGACGCAATGGAAGACTATTTCATGAGTGACGTTATAAGAATAAGAGTGTTATTCGAAAAACATATGATGATGAAGCATGATGAATTCCCGGATGATAAGTGGCTCCGGGGACTAACCCATATGGTCTCTCATTTGTGCCTTGAACTTATAATGAAGGAAGTGGATTTGATGGACAAAATGGACGCTAACTCCCAAGAAGACTTTGTTTGTAAAATGAGGGAAAGCATGGGACTTCCGTGTCGGCATGAACTACTTCGGTACAAGGATTGTAGGATACCTTTTGAGGCTATTGATTCTCATTAGAAAAAATTGAGTAGTGATCCTATGCCCGACGAGGACGATGATGTAGAGATTTGGGACACACCTTATAGCAAAAGGTTGGCTGAAATGTATCGTGGTATGTTGCAACCTCATAAACGAATCTTTTGGGAAAACATGATGCCAATCCTTTATCCTTACACCCAACAAGGTATATTAGAATCGGAAAAGGGACCACAAAAAGGTAGGCCACCCACGAAAAAAAACCGACAAGAGCAGAGAGCAAGAGCGTATGCTATTACCAAAAAATAAACACCTACCACAAGGGATCCATGTGGGGTGGAGTACCATGATGCAAAGTACGAAGAAGAGAAGAATGCAATAGAGAAGTTAGACAAGATGGATGAAGTGAAGCTATCAAAGAAGCGTGGTCGACCAAGCAAGGGTAAAGGTGAAACAAGTAAAAAATATGTTAGGAATAGTGTTCCTCTATGTCCTTCCCCATTGGAAGGAGACGTAAAGCTTAAAGGTAAGATGTTTCCATCCCAATAAATGGAAACAACAAAGACCACACCGCTTCCCAAGCAAAAGGAGAAAAAAACCATATATGCGGAAGGAAAAATGAAGGGTCCTAAAAGAGATAGTTTGGGGAAGTATTTGAGAACTTCTAATATGATTCACAGAAACTACTTGGAGAACCTACCCGAAGACATTCATGATTTTATTATATCCATGGACGATTTCGAAGGGGAGGGAAATTGTGGTTTCCATGTCACCGCGGAACAACTAGGACCTTTTAAGGATGGGAACCAACCGGTTTCCCAAGGGGATGAAGTAAATCATATTCGTCAAAGATTGTTACAAACTCTACGCCGAAACAGGGACTTCTACAAGTCAATTATGCGAGGTGGCAGAGACCACGGGGTCGCACAAGAGTTCATTAGTTTTGAACGGCGTTTACATGGGGATGCCGTCATCACACGTGATCATTGGATGCAAATGCCAATATGTGGGTTTTTAATCGCGGAGACCTTTAATTGTATTGTTCATTCGTTTTCGAGGGACGGAAGTCGTTCCACCTATGCGCCGCCAACAAAGCCTTGCAATGAGAGTGTGAAAGATAGAATACTTGTCATTGCATTTTTTCAGGGCTGCCATTATATCGGTCCTAAGCTTAGACCCGGCTGCCCAATACCTCCATTGTCTCCTGAAGCCTTTTGGCATGTTTTTGTAGAAAATTACGCTATGGATTGGTGTGCAAATTATGCTACGGAGATGGAGCTTTGGAGAAGTGTGCATCCACCACTTCCACCCGGACTAGTGTTTGTAATGGAAGATGAGGATGCAGAAGATGTTTCCGAGGATGATGAAGAGGATGTTTTTGAAGATGACGAAGAAGATGTGGTGAGGTTGGGATCACCCTAGTACTTGTTCAAATATGTATAATTGTTTTGCATTTTCTTTTCGACGGATGCCTAGGTTGATATGAGATTATGAATGCTACATAATGTATCCTAAAGCGCATCTTATGAATTGATAATATTTTGTGGTTTTTTAACCTATTTTTTGGGGCAAACAATGGAAGAAAAAGAACTTTCAGTAAACGGTTCGGCTTACATTTGACGACTTTTGGGTGCCGAACTTTAGTTCTTCATTGTATACCAATACCCAGTTAAAGGTTCGGCTTATTCGATATATTCAATAATAAGCCGATCCTAATAAGATTCCTTACATTGTATGGTTCGGCTTACAGTTGACCTTTTTTGTGTGCCAAACTTGAGTGATTATATGCATTCAATCTTCATTGTAAGATTCGGCTTATTCGAAATACTCACTATTAAGCCGATCCGGATAACATTACAAATCAGCAATTGTTTGAAATTGTTTGAAATCATAAAATCACCATTACAAATTAACCATTACAAAATCACTAACCATTACAAAGTAAAAATTATAAGGATTTAATAACCAAATCGAGTTATGACAAACTTTCTAAGGATGTTGTAGTGAGCTTGGTATTTGAAATTTTTTCCTTTCCATCTTCGACATTCCTCTAGAGCTCGAACAACAACCTCATCATTTGTTTCACCTTTAAGCCTATATTGATTCACAATCCGAATCATAGCTATGAAGTCCCTTACTTTTTTTTAATTGTTTCTATTCGACAAAACATGGAAGCGCTATCCTGGTTGTTTGGATTACCTGTTTCATTGGTGAATGCTTCATGTATTCTGACCAAGTAGTACATACTCATTAAACCCTTTACTCGTCGCTCGGCACCCTTTTCCGGATAGTAATTTACGTAATGTTTGCAAAGAGATAAATCTTCTCTAGAGTATACTTAGGTTTAAACGCTGCCATTTTGTGCTTTGATAATGAGATATCATATGTGGATATATATATATATATATATATATATATATATATACGAGTGACGGATTGTACAATAAGTAACGTCTATATTTTAAAAAGTTGATTAAACCTATCTAGTTCGGCTAGTACGGCATTTATATTACAAGTCGAACTACACATAACGTACCATTCCCAACGGCTACTTTTCAAATTTTATAAAACAGTATGAGTTCGACAGACTTACATTTAGATTTAAATGTCGAACCTGAATTTTTTTTTGACAATCTAGTGTATCTCCGCGCAAAGGTCTCTAATAAGTCTCGGAATTCTTCTCTTCAGCCATGTGTAACATATTCCGAGATCGTATCTTCTTCCTCCATGGCGTATAACCCAAAGCCTTTGAATTCTATCTTCCTAAATAAAATTGAATGGAAGGTTAGTTTTATAAAAAAAATAAAATAAACAACTCTCTAACACTAAGCTTTTGGATTACTCACTTTTTCTTCATTAGTTTCAGTGGGATGATATTGATTAACCCATCCTAATACTCTGATGTAATCTTTCATAGTATAACGGATTTGTCGGAATCTTTCGGCTAATTCCGACCGCGTACGATGTTTAAGATTTCCATCTAATCGAAAATGGTATTATTTAACTTTTTTCCAAAACATCGAATAATGCTCACCATAAATACGATAAGTCTGAATGAAAGCTCTAACAAGCAACTTATCATCTTCTACGGTAAATGGTTCCATGAATTAGTATAGACGGAAACAATGAATTAAGGTGCTATGAATACAAACACTATATATAGTAAATGCCACAACGGATATATTTTTTTGAGAAGACAGCGTAATGTTCGGCGCATGTGAATGATATCTTTATTACCCGAACCTGTTGATTTAAGGGTTCGGCTAATTCGTATCTGGTCGAGTGCGCCGAACCAAGACATTTACAATATTTGGTTGAAGGTCCGACGTTGGGTAAATTCGCAAATTGTAATTGAAGCCGAACCAGTCCCTTTCGTGATGTTTCAAAAACCACCTAACATTCGAACAAAGCATATAAAACCATTTAAATTTACATTAAAACATGTGATTTAAGGTACCTAAAAAGTGTACTTCACAACTCGTAACAAACAAAGTGTGTTTAACAACTCTTAATGAAATATAACAAACTAAGTGTACTTCAGGACAGATCCATCCAAACTTATAGTTCACTCACCCCGACCTCTTTTCCCTTTAGGACGTACATTCTCGTCCTCTTCAGCAGTTGGCCTTCCCCTAGCAGGTTGACTTGAGCCTTCACCTTCTTGTCGTGGCCTCTTGCTCGTCGGCCTTTTTTATGGTTTATTGGGTTCTTTCCCTTTGTTTATTACTGCATCCCACTGGTTGTACCAATCCTTTTTCTCCTCCACCGTCATCTTAGATTTGCCAGAAATTCTTTTCTTCAAATTTCTCAACAACTCCTTACCCGCCCGCAACCTAGTTCAAGGTAAAAGTTAGTCAAACAATAACTTTAATATTTAAGAAGTAACACTTAAACAAGTGTAAATTGATGACATCGCTTACCATTGTTTTATATGCCTTTTGAATGTCAACATCCTTGGACTTATTTTTGGCAACCTTTTCCTTGTCCCTGTCAGCTACAACTTGACTTTCTCTATTGATAATAAGCGGATGTGAAATTTCATTATACCAATGCATATAGCATGTCTCTACTCGTAGAGGACCATCAGCCAAAATATGCAAGTGGTTCATATTTAACTTGTTGGCATCCAACGTTCTCCAGTGCTATAAGCTTGGTTCTGGATCATATTTGGGGCACCACGAAGAGGTGGTGCTTTTAGTCCCAGTGCTACCCAATGGCAACAACCTGAACTTATTGTTAACTACCGGGAGCGTTTGGACAGCTCCTAACTGACGTAGAACGCGACGAGGATCATATATTACATAACCACCCGGATAAAATAAAGGTCCATAGTACATACCTATCGGCACAAAATGATCTTGAACAACATAATCTTCTCGAACATCTCTCAAATATGGGTCAAATACGACATCACTCTCATCCAAAGAGTCTAATTTCTCCCTGAGATTAATATACACATCTTTCGTATTTCTTTCTTTCTTGGCTTCCATATCATATCGATTCGTTGTTGGAGTTCTTTTATCCCAATTAACATGTACTTTGGCCAATTTAAATTCCGGGTAATGGTCATATACCCACACCTACATAAACAATTCAAGATTTCTCAAAATATCCTATGAACTATGAATGTTCGGCAGAGCACGAAAAATAACAAACCTGCCGAACCCATTATTCAGAAACTCCAATTCTGTTTTGTCTTTAGCAAACCAAGAGTTTCCTCAGCAAGTACATACAACTCATCCCAAGTCATTTCATAAACCGCTGAGTACACATTTTTCCCATGCGTTCTAAGACCACTAATCTTCTGTGCATCATCTGGAGTAATTGACATATCGCCAAAGGGGAGATGAAATGTGTAAGTCTCCGGACAGAATCTCTCACAAAAGGTTGAGTTTGTAACTGCATCAAATTCCTCTTGTGCATAGAAAATAATAGGCTATAAACCAGAGCCTTGTACTAAAGACACCACCTCAGGAGCCTCTTTGAAAATATCCCAGTGTGCAGCGGTTTGGTGTCTAAGTAAGCGGATTGCATCCCTTTGATCCGGAGTCTAGTAAATTCTCTTGGCCCATGACTCCTTGTAGCCAATCAATACTCTTCCACCATCTTCAGGGAGACCATGGGGCAAACCATCACTGCGAGGAAGTATAACATTATCCGGATGAGGAATGTGCTTACATGTCTCCCTTGATTTAACAACTTTCTCTTCTCCTTGTTCTTGTTTTAGTTCTTCTTCTTCTTGACCTTCCTCACCTTCTTCTTCATCAATGTGATCCTCTTGTTCTACGGGAAAATACCAAGTCGTGTCAATTCCCCTTTTGCCTGCATGTAAGTTCTTTGTGCCACCACCTCGAGGTTTGGGAGTTTTTGAGTTAGAAGGAGTCACTTCCATTGTTCTCCTTTTAAGCTTGTCTTTGAATTTTCCCGGATGGGTTCTAAAACAAATGACAAACCTTAATTAGTTTTTCAAATTAAATAAATATCATTCTACCACACATTTTCATAACTCACCTATAACTGGACAACTTTAGAGGAACCTATTGGCCATAAACAGTTTAAAGTTCGGCACATACGATTTTTATCAATATGAGCCGAATAAAATGCACAACAGTTTTAGCCTTTGTCATAGAAAGGTTCAGCACATTCGAACCATATCACAATAAGCCGAACAATGTACCCAGAAGTAAGTCTACCAAGGTTCGGCTAATACGATTTTCAAAATATTTCATAATAACAGCCGAACTGTTCTTCATCCGTATAAAAAAAAAACAGTTCGGCAGCGACATTTCTGCCGAACATGAACCTGATACTCACAAAAACCTAGACGAATCATCGATTTCAGGTCATAAATCAACGAAATACGCAAAAATAAACAATGGGTTTGTGGTAAATACCTTTCTATGTGCAATTTTAAAGATTCATCCTCTATTTCTCCCTCTCCAACACCAATCGATCCGGTATCCACTTCATCTCCATCTTTTTCAAAATCCCTAGATTGAGATGCTACGGAAGCTAGATCAGGATTCGACACCGTATTTCTAGGGCATCGCTTAACACGAGGTGCCATGTATGTGTTTAATCGAGAACTTAATGGAAGAAATTTTCAGAAATTTTGGAGAAGAAGATGAGAAGAAGAGGGAGAGAGATGGGTTTTGGATTTTAAAACTTTAATTATTATTTTTTGGTTAAGTAACGGTTTTAAGATTAGAATTTAGGATGGGTTAATTAGTGGGTGATTGGTTAATTAGTGGGATGAGTTAATTAGTGGGATTATTTTAGGATTAGAATTTAATTAGGTGGAAGGGTAGTATTGTAATTTAAACTAGTCATGGGTATTATAGTAACTTAACAAGATTTAGGGCAACCCTTATAAATTTGTGTTGGGTGCCTGCTAATGGTGAATGCCCCAAAATTATTAGGTCTGCCCCAAAATAGGGTTCGTCTTAAATCTTAATACTCCCATATCCTAGCTCGTTACTTGTTACTGGGCTTCCAATGGATTACGCACTCAAAGAAATGCTTCAATAAAATTATAACCTTATTTTGGGGACCATGATAAATTTTGGGGGACCATTGTCTATTTTAGGGTAGGGTGCCCTTATCAAATTTTTTTTCTTAATACCTAAACTACCCTTTTGATTATGTTTTGGTTATGATTAGTGAAATCATTAGTGAAATGATTAAGTAAAAAATAACATTAACCCACCACCTCCGATTACCACCACACACCCCCACCACCGCCGATTACCACCACCACCACCGCCCACCACCACCACCGCCGATTAGCACCACCGCCAATTACCACCTCCACCACCTAAGATTATCACCACCACCAACCATCGATTACCACCACCACCTCTATATATGTAGATTCATTTAAATGATTAAAAACTGATTAGTGAGATTAAATTAAAAGATGGTTTATTAAAAAATAAATTGAATTATGTAGAGAGTAAAGTTAGAGAAGAAGATGGAGAAAACCATGGAAAATAAAATTTGTTTCCAATTCACTAACTTAGGTAATTCAAGTGATGAAAGCTCATCAGATTCTTCATCTCCATCATCTCCTAGAGTATTTGTTAATGTTCACAATGATCCAGATATGAGTTATTTGTTACATGAAAGTATTCTTCCCCAAACTCAATCTCAAGATGAAATGATGGATTTTATCAACCACAACCGGAGGAAGAGCATTTGGGTATCCAGGTATGCTCCAAACTTAGCTAATGTTGGTTGAATTGCTCCAAATTTTCAAACCAAATGTAAATTTTTGAAGTAGTTCGGTTACAATATGTGAAGAACAGCTAACTGAACTCATCTGGAAGTGTAGTTCGGTTTCTTTAGCCAAACATGCAAGTAACCGAACTCTGTATTAATGGAAGTTTGATGGATTCCAGAGTAATGTTCGGTTGTTTCGCAACCAATGAACTAACCGAACTTTAGGTAAAATAAGATTTTACTTAGTGCAAAGTTCGGTTGCTTCGCAACTATTAACCAACCGAACTTGACGTAAAACTAAGATTTAACTTAGCGTACAAAGTTCGGTTTGTTCGCACACTTCATGTAAACCCACTATCTAACCGAACTGTACAAAATATAAGAGTAGACTAAGTTTAATAGGTTCGGTTATTTCGCAAACTTGATCCCAAGAGCATAACTAAGCGAACTTATGAAACCCAAAAAAATAAATAGTTCCAGAGTTACATTCGGTTGGTACAGCTATTTTGCTAAACAACCGAACTGTTCTTGTTCTTCCTTCCACGAAGTTCGGTTAACAAACCAGGGTTTTTGTGTTACGACTCCTAACCGAACTCAGCATTGTTACTTACATTCGAACTCTATTTTGATGATTTCTATTCAATTAAACGAATCAAGATCAAATTAAAACTAATGGGTTTGGTTAAAACTACCTGCGGATCTTTCCCATCTCAAAAAAATTTCTTCTTCTTCTATCACCTTAGTCACTCAATAATCGAAGGAGGTGGTGGTAATCGGTGGTTGGTGGTGGTGATAATCGGAGATGGTGGTGGTGGCAATCAGCGGTGGGCTAATATTAATTAGGGATAATGTTAAATAGGGTAAGGGGCAAATTGGTAAACTCATATAACTTTAGGACAGCCCTTATCATTGTAAGATGGGTGCCTTAAAAATCAATGGTCCCCAAATAAACAAGGGTCCCAAAATAACGTTCTAAAATTACAGGAGTTTTTTTTTTTTTTTTTCCCTATCGTAGTGTCCTCAAGTTTGTCTAGTCTCGTACGTATGTTTTTCAGGTTTGTTGGTTTTGAAATTTTGTACTCCTGTAATTTTATTGAAATTTCATACAAATGTTAAGTTTAGTAGGAAAGTATATTGTGGCATAAAACTATCTTGATGGACGAGTTAGTACATTCGTGATGCGTGAAAATGTCATTCTGATCTCCTTCAGAGGTTGAAAGGCTTAGCGTACATATATGCGAACTAAGCTAGACCCCAATTTTACCCTGATACAGAATTTTTCTGTAGCCGTGCGAATCAATCAAGAAGCACAAAATGTGTTAGAAAAAGAATCACTAAATTGGGCTGTTAGTATTAGCAACTGCAGTAATGGATGGACCTGCCACTAAGCCTGTAATTGAGTGACTAAATGAAAATTTCTAGAAGCCCACATATTTCAGCTCAATTTCTACTTAAATTCCAATATGTGAGGTCCTTAGGAATGGCATGACACCCACATTTCCATCTTTTTAAGCGTGCATATCCCATTGTAGTACCACCACCTCTTCCCTAAACTCTCAAAGTCAGCTACTTCTTGAGAGAATTTTTTCTCTTTAAAGCCTAAAGGAGTACCTATCGTTTATTGTACTGTTAATAAGAAACCAAAGCACAGCCAACTTACTTGACATAAATGATCAAGGTTCCAGCCTCCCAAATATCTGAAGTGTAAAAACAATAAGAATAGCTGACTACACAAGTTTGTTCATACATTCATAGGATACATTAATGTTGGATCCACAGTAGCTGCTGTGCACAAACCACAGAGACCGTTAAAAGCTGATTGAAATCTAGGAACTAGTCGTTATGACATCAAACAACCCTAAATGAAGGGGAGGACTATAGTAATTAATATCAAAATAAATTCTAGGAATAACGTAGACATCAAATAACCCTAGATGAACAGATACAACGAAATACTTAAAAAAGGGTACCTGAACACTATCATGGAATATTACCTCTCTATTCTTCGTCCTCCAGTTGTTCCTGTTTATAGACCTCTTCATCATATCTTAACCCTGGCTCTCTACTGACAATTCTTGTAATCGACCCAAGATGCTTCTTTTCACTAATACACTTCTTTATCCGTCTCTGTAGAGAAAGTATAATAGAAACTAAATCAGACGCAAGTTTGACACTTCACCATCTCAAAAACTATATGCAAAACGCTCTAAACTGTACATAAATTTAACTTGATCTCGACGGGAGGTGAAGAAATGTTATCTGCAAATTGTAACGGATGATAAAACAAAGTATATAAAACATATACAAGAATCCGCCCTTCCAGGAATCATCTAAATACTAGATATGCCAGAAAAAACTACATACAACAACCAGGAACAAAATGATAGATAATCGCAAAGTCGTTACCAGCAACTCCATACGCGCCTCAGACCTCCAACCATAAGGCATCCGGTCGACAATGATCACTGCACGCCGTTGTTCAAGCGTCTGCCGCCTCTGCGCCGGACCATCCTTGAGCTTCTGGCTGAAATTATCTATCAACCTTTTTCTCAGGTTCTCTGTTGCTATCTTTTTCTCCTCTATCACCAACACATGTGCTTTACCATCCTCGGTTTCTTTCTGCTTCTTTTGACTCTGATGAAAGAGCTTAAGTAGTCAGATACAACCAGTCAAAATTGTGAACATATAACTTAAATCATTTCCCAATCAAGATTACGGGATGACCTTCTCGCCTGAATCCATGCATTGCCAAGCACAGTTGCTAGGTTCCAGGGCCGTTGCTAGTGGCTTGAAGATGCAAGGAACCTCAATTTGGGTCCACTCATACATGATAATGATATCACTCATACAAATTCTACGATCAAATGTGCACTTAGCTATCCCTTCTCTTCTAGGTTGACCGTCATTCCATTGCACTCCATTAAGGAGCTCTGGTTTTGCAGCCTGCACATTAACAATACCGTTAGGAACACAAAAAGGACTGCTGGACCTCCTGATACAACAAAAAAGATCGATACAAGTGCTTATCATGAAATTCTGTAGCACATTACTGTGCTGGTCACGAAACTCTCTAACACACAACTGAAAACCAATAGAAATGACCAAAGAAACTTTGGCGCCAATTCACAAATTTTATCACAGCAAAAAATAAATGGATATCTATTTCACCATAATTTAAATACACGCTAGGATATCAAACATAACAAAACTCAATCGCAAACACAGAAGAGAAACATGTTTCTGTGTACACTAACCTCATTAACCTCCCCCCGAATTCCATCCGTAGTCTTGATTTTTACATCTCTAAACCGATCGACTTCATTATTTGACGTAAACATGTCCTTGATAAGAGCAGTCTCGTTCAAAATCAAGCAAGGAGTTCCAATCCGCTTGATTTTCTTCACTATCTTCACAGTAGGCATAAGATCGAGTAACTTAGCAGTTGCTAAAATCCGAAATGGTGCCTGATGATTAGAATGCAAGCTACTCAGCAGATAAATAATATCCAAAGATAGAAGCCAGTCAACAACTTGTTCGTAGGATAACCACTTTATAAAAGGGAATGACAGAGGCGAGTAATGTTTGATACATGACAGTCAAGGGAGGTACAAATTTCATGTTTTTCCTGATGTTTGACCAGATGCACACAAGTAATCAAGCATAAGCAACATGCATTCAAATAACTGATCTTTAACTTAAAAAGAACACATCAGACCTTGTTGTCAGCCAAACTCCGTACAGCAACAAGTCCAGCACCAGGAGGTGCAAGAGGGCCCCAAAACGTTGCAAGACAGGGTTTGTCCTCAGGAGTATATTCAATCATTTTGTGCCGTCCATGGGAGTTATGGTAATAGATAGGTGTTGTTTGGTACCTTCTCCAACCAACTGAAACAATGATAGGATCTTTTGTCTTCAACCTATCCATATGCCAACTGTGTCGCGTAAGTCTAACCTGGAAGAGAAACAAAGAATATGTGAAGATACAGTCAAGGTAAGGGAAATCCACTGTGTTTACAATAAGTAGTCATAAACAGATGAGGCTTTTAACATAAGAGAACCCAAGTAACCTGTTTGCACTTTGCGCTATTATTATGTACAACTGTTTGACTCCGGGTAAATTGCATATGGTGTGATGAACAGCACTACATATTTTGGAGTAAAGTAAAACTTAGAATTATAATTTAACCTGCATATGTCCAACATTATCTTCTGCGCAACTGATACCTCCAGCGAGAATAGGCTGACAGGGATCGTGATTTGCAACCATCTCAAAAGGAACACCATGAAATTCAAACGTTAGGTAAATCCCTACTCTGAAACTCCCGATCTCCAAGTGGGGTTCCTCATCAAGATTGTTGTGCTCTAAACTAATCTGCACCAGGTCAAAGTATTTATTCCCACAAAAATCTACGAAAATCAACTATAGCCTTTTTAGAGTCTAGAAGATCGATAGGAAGAATTATTTACATTTCAAACAAAAAGTAGAAACTAAAATATCCTCAGCGGGTACCTTCAGATCATTGCTGTCATCAGGTGGTAAAGGGCAAGGGTCAGCGGAGATTGTAACACCAGCTAAAGGGTAATCACCAACACCAGCAATATGCACCTGGAAAAATACCAGCTATGCCAGTCCATCAAGCAGTTGATGGAATGAAACGCAAGTACATGTTGCACAAGCAGTGAAAACGATACGTATGCAAGTGCATCACAGAAAAAATAAAAATCAAATGCTTGAACCAGAGACTCAAACAACTTAGCATTAAGCTTGCCTAGAGGCTTTTTCTCGATCTTCAGTTAATGAGCTCCATATAGAAGCACAGAAAATTATATAAAATGCTGAACTAAAAACTGGTGCTTTCTATTTTCTTCTTGATTACACAAATAATATAATATGCACGAATGGTCTTAAAATGAAACTTACCATGCAAAAGTATGAGCAAAATGTGATTAGGAGAATGTTTTAATAGTCAGACTAAGATATGCTCTTATAAAAAATAGAAAGAAAAAATAAATGACGAATTAAGGCGCCTCAAGGCTGATGTTACAACAAATGATGAAAAAAAAAAAAAGTTTGTCATCAGTGAAGGCAGCTAAAGAAGTACCTTAGTTCCTTCCTTGATATCACGACCTCGAAGATAACCGCACAAAATAACGTCTCTATTGCATTTTCTATCCATATGCACGTTCTCTGGAGGAGTCACATCCTCAAAATGATCTACCAGCAAATAAGGATGTGTAGCACGCCATGAAAAGGTATGAAATTCCATAACCGAAAGGAAGTTTGCCAATTCGCGAATTTCATGCTTCCGATACCTGGATAAGAAATCAAGATGGACAGTCCTTAATTTACTTTCTTTTTGTTGTATCCTTCCTGTGAGTCCCGTGGACTCATAAATACATGAACATTAAATGCCCTACGACAGGTAAAACAACAATATCTTGGTCCAAATAAACTTACATCCCGTGACGGAGACCAGACAAGCAGAATAATCTTGCTTTTTCATGTATATTATTCTTGAATTTGTCCATGAGGCGCTGTTTGGTTATTGTACGTGTTTCTGAATCTTTTAGCTCATCAAGATATGTAAGGACCCCCATAACCTTAGGCATCCCATGAACTTGTAAGAGGTTAAGGAACTCGAATGTTTCCTAAAATCAACAAACGCATTTTGCAGTAAGAAAAACATATTGATTAGCTACTAATAAAATTGAACATACTTAAGGAGACGTAAAAATTTACATTCCACTGACGTCTGTATCTACATATTGAAGTTTCTGGAAGTTTTTTACTTGAATATCCCAAAATTAAAGGTTGATAAGGACCATTTTATTTGATGAAAACGCCTGAGGAATATCCATGGAAAATTATAAAAAGCTGCAGTACGACATGGCGTTATTTATCCTTGTTCTTGTTGAAAAGGGAAAGATATCTTAAGTAAGCATGTTGTTTTACAAAATGAGAAGTAAGACTAGATTGTTAAGGCATGGGAAGGTAGGCATCCACTTGTTCGTTTGGTTTTGTTTCAAAAAGGCACCGCAATTTAAAGGTGAAAATTGGTAACAACCTTCCTCGGAGCTGATATAAAAGGACCACGGAGCTACCATTGGAGTGGAATGACAAATTCTTAAACGAAGGTTAATGGGGATGAACACTAGACTTTAATGTAACATTAGTAAGTTTGGATTATGATTTGCAAATACAAAGAAGATGGAATGATTATTGAATAACAAATGCACATTCGAAACATTTTACTGACCATTTCAAACCCATAATTAGCATCAATGAGTAATATCACCGCGTCTGCATATTTTGAAGCATCAATCATGCCATTCATATTATTGGGACACTCCACAAACTGTATCCGTCTTTGGTTACCTAGGAAAAAAAAACATTGAACCCCAATGAGGTGACACAATGTCTAGCACTGGTCTAGTATGTAGTGAATTAGACAAGTCAAGGCTAAAAATACCTGTTATTACCGTAATGGGGCCTCGCATTTGGTCAAGATTTTTCTTTGTAAAATGCTTTACTAGAGACTTAATCAACAAAGATTTCCCAACCTAGAACACAAAAACAATCCCAAATCGAATAAGCCTAATTTTCATGATATAAACAAAAAGAATCAGTAATTACTAGTACCTTGGGAGGTCCATGGACTACAATTACATATGGAGCTTGTTCCACCGTGCTTGGCTCTTTCACACCAGCAGATCCCTACAACAACATCAGTAGTAAAATTCGAAGAAACAAAATATCCAAAAAAAAAAAAAAAATGAAATTGAAGACATTGGGAAATGTACTTTCAAGATTTTGTTATGGTTTTCGTCGTCGTCGTCATCATCTGGCTTCCTTCTCTTATTGTTGGTCTTCCCCATTGAAACCCTAAAAAACACAAAAATCTCTGGTTATCTCTATATTCAACGAGGAAACTTATAAACTAATCAGAAAGAGACGGAGGAGTCACCTTGATATAATAATAACTAGGTCTTAAAATCGAATGAATTGAAAATTAAATGGGATGCAGCTCCCTTCTCTCTCACAGACGCAGTGGTAATGTTTAGGGATTTTCGTTCTGCCGTGGAGAATGGGAGGTTTTTACTGTTTCCTAATGGGCTCTTTGGTGTGATGTTACCCCGAGGGCCCGGCCCTTCCAGGAGCTACAAAAGTGGGTTTGGATATTAAAACAAGGATTAAGAAAAAATATGGGGTTTTTTGACATTGCCCGCCCTACAAAATGTTAATCTGGGGTTGCCCCCCATTTCAACAAAATACTGGGGTTTCCCCATATTCAACAAAACACTGGGGTTGCCCCTCTTATCACTATTTTCCGTTCATCTCCCGTTAAGTTCATCTCCCGTTAAGTCTAGTATTTGAAGTCCAGAGAAATGAATAACCTTTTATGGGAAAATATTTATCTAGGTAAAAAAAAATCAAATATTTAAAAAAAACGAGTTTTAGTAACAAAATGAGTGAAACAAGGAAGTTTTAAGGTAATAGTTAAAAAACATAAAAAAAAATACGGGTATTTGATTATTATTTTTTTCCCGTATTTTCTGGTTTTTAACTATTACCTTAAAACTTCCCTTTTTCACTCAATTTTTTACTAAAACTTTTTTTTTCCTATTTGATATATTTTTTTTACTCTATAATATGTTTTTACCTAGATAAATATTTTCCCATGAAAGAAAAAAAAAACGTACTGAGTACCTGTTTGGCACTATTCATACGGGTACTGAGTACGCGTCTAGTGTAGGGAAGGGAAACACATGTTTTACATTTAACGGGAGATGGACGGAAAATAATGATAGGGGGCAACCCCAGTGTTCTGTTGAATAAGGGGGGGCAAGCGCAATGTTTTGTTGAATAAGGGGGCAACCCCAGATTAACATTTTGTAGGGGGGGCAATGTCAAAAAACCCCAAAAAATAACAAGGAAAAATAAAAAGAAAAAATAACAAGGATTAAAGAAAAAATCCTATTACCGCACTGCGCTGAAAAAATGTTAAGGATTGCAAATAATTAAAATGTCCAAAATATGGATAGGGGATTTAGTTTACACCAACAGTCAAAAAACAGTCAAAAAAAAAAACAGTCAAAAAACACTCTTATATGCCTTATTACCCTTCCGTATTACTAACCTAAATCTTATTCAAATGAAAAAACAAAATAAAAAATTTATTCACTTTGTTTGTTCATCTTCTCTCTTTTTTCTTCAGCTCGTTTCAACAATGATCAATCATCGATTTTCAAATCATCATCAGTTTAAATTCTTCTAATGAAAGAAAATGAGGTCAAAGCAAGCGAGCAAATGCAACAATCAAAATCAAAAAGAAGGTAGGCATGTAGTGAATTCAACTGATTCATCTTTAAATAACGATGTTGAACCTGAAAATCAAGAATTGGAAAATTAGCCAAGATTATATCATGTATTTTAGATTTAGATAAATATTTAAAAAAATAATAATATGATTTTGTATTAAGAATTAATATTCTTAAAATATTTAATATTTTTAGTAAATAGTACTTAGACATATGGAGAAATTATGATCCGTACAAAACTTTAGTTGGTAACAGAGCAATAAGCTGGGAACCAACTCCTTTTTAAATAGCAACGCCTAATTTATGAAAAATAAAACTGCCTAAACCACTACGAGCATCATTCCTAACTAAATGGTTCTTCAGAAAAAAAATTATGGGTGTAAAAGACAACCAAAATTCGATATTGTTTAAATGCCTGTAAATATAAAAGATACTTTCTAAATATCGGAACTTGAGTATTTCCCCCCGAACTTTTAGTTAGTACATTTGTTTTTACTCAAAGTGAATAGTATGCCGATAAAGTATAGCCTCGTACGATGAGGCACTAAAAATTACTGAAACAAAAAAAAAAAGAGTTACATGAGACTGAGTACTTGGACATTTGATAAAAACAAAAACCGACAAAATAAAATACAAATTATTAATCTCAACCCAAAATGAATGTTGGAATTGTTGCTCATCGACTTTTCGATCAGAGATGAATAATTCCCGGTGCTGCGATTACAATCTCAATCCGTGGTCGTATATAAACATAATTTGTACGTAAGATAAAAATATATAACAAGTAATCGAAATATTCCAAGGAAAACAAACGTATGGGGATTATTAGACAAGTAGTATGTGTATGTCAAGTCAACATTAGTTGACTTGACTTGTCCTGTATTGTAAGTGTGTGAATACTCTGTGTGGTTGTAATGATACTACACGCACTGATTGGCTGTATTAATAGCCAATATCTCTCTCTGTAATAATCATCTAGTTTTCTAATAACATTACAAGTTCTCTCATGGTATCAGTGGGAAGATCTTGAGAATTTTTCATCTGCAAATAATCTTTAACATATATCTTTTTCATCACGCAGAAACAAAGAATCATACACCCTTTTCCAATATTTTTTTGATTCAATACATTCTTTCTCAAAAATTGATCAATTTCTTCATCTCAAGACCTAAAATCTTGATTTTGTTCTTGCAAATTCTTCTTCTGGTTAATGTCAAGTCTAATAATTGTTTATCAGAGAAGACGAAATATGGCATCTAACAATTCTGCTGCCGATTTTACATTCCCATTTACTAATATTTCCAATTTTGTCTCTACCAAATTGGATTCAAACAATTTCTTACTATGGCGTGATCAGATGGAATCCATCTTAGTCTCTACAGATTTATATGGTTACGTTACTGGTGAAGTTAAAGAACCGGCTAAACATCTTGAAGACAATGGTGCTTTGACATTGAATCCACAATGGCTTAGGTAGAGGAAGATAGATTGTTTTGTTACAAGCTGTTTGAAGGAAACTTTTACAGATTCTGTGTCTAGTGATGTTTTGGGTATTTCTACAGCTAAAGAGATTTGGAGTTATCTTGAGGTTAGCTTCAGAAGTCATATTATGGCAAGGAAAAGTAATATGACTATCTCAGTTTATCTTCAGAGCATCAAGAATATAGAAGATTCATTAGCTGCTATAGGTGAAAGGGTTAATACTTCAGATTTGCTAATGTATGTCTTGAATGGATTGGGTAGAGAGTATGATAGTTTTGTGATTTTTGCTCAAAATAGGGAGGTTCCATTTACTTTTGCTGAAATTAAACCAAGACTTTTGAATCATGAGCAATGGATCATTGATCAGCAACAAGATTCTAGTAATGTTTTTGATGCACAAAATTCATATGCTTTCTACTCTAGAAATGTTAGTACTGGGAATGGTAGAGGAAAGTCTAAGGGTAACTCAAAGAATGGACAACATAACAATTTTGGTGGACAGCATAATAATTTTGGTTTCAAGAATGTACAAGGTCAAGCAAGCAATAATTCAACATATCACTCTGGTTTTACTGGTGGTTCTTCAAGTCAAGATTCTAGAAGAGGTTTTTCATAGATAGAGTGTCAGATATGTAAAAATAAAGGACATTATGCCAGCAGGTGTCATTTCAAATATTATCCACCTACTTCTACTGCTCCCTCAACTAGTAATGCTCCTGCTTTGGGTTCTCAAAGTGTTTTTACTATAGTAACTGAAGATCAAGTTTTTGGTGATTCATCAAAGTCTGAGTTTCAACAGTGGTTAGCTGATTCTGGAGCAACAGCCCATATGACTGGTGATGTCAATCTTCCACAGAGTACTTCTGTTTTTAAGGGCAATGAGAAGGTGCAAGTAGGAAATGGTAAGTCTTTGAACATTATTTCTACTGGTACTTCAGTTGTTAAGACACCTAAGACTGATTTTAAGCTTGACACTGTTCTTTTAGTTCCTGATATGAAACATATATAATCTAGTGTCAGTTGCTAAATTCACAAAGGAAAACTCATGTTATTTCAAGTTACATCCATATGGATATGAGATTAGAGATCTTCACTCAGATAATTTGCTTGATCATGGAACAGTAGTTAATAATTTGTATCACATTCATTATGTTCCTACTTCCAAATATGGTCCTTGTGCTTTGTCTTCCACTTTTAGTGCTTCTTCTAAAGTTTGGCATGATAGACTAGGTCACCCTTCTAGTCTAATTATGCAGAAACTAAACTCTTTAAAACATATTTCTGTCAATTCTCCTCAGTCCACTGCTTTATGTCATCCATGCCAACTTGCTAAGAGAAAGAAACTTCCTTTCCATATTTCTTCTACTCATGATGAAAAACCTCTGTCTTTGATTCATTGTGATGTTTGGGGTCCAACAATTCCATCTTTAAAATGTTATAGATATTATATTCTTTTTGTAGATGACTATAGTAGATTTCATTGGATTTATCCAATGGAACTAAAGTTAGATGTTGTTAAATGTTTTTCTCATTTTAAAACTTCTACTAAACTTCAATTCTCTACAAAGATTTTAGCTTTTCAAGTTGATGGTGCTCCTGAACTTGACAAAGGTCCTTTTATACATTTGTTGGACTCTAGTGGTATTCTTGTAAGGATTTATTGTCCTCAAACCACATAAAAGAATGGCCTTGCTGAGAGAAAGCATAGGCACATTACTGAAATGGGTAAGTCTTTGTTGTTTAGTTCCCATTATCCCAAAGAAATGTGGTATGATGTTTATCTCACAACTACTTATTTTATTAATAGAACTCCTTCCAAAATTTTAGCTTTTAAATCTCCTTTTGATGTCTTGTTTGGTATTATTCCAGATTATTCTTTTTTAAATTTTTTGGCACTATATGGTATCCACATATTGATCATTCAAGAGCTGATAAGCTTTCTCCCAAATCTATTAAATGTGTTTTTCTAGGTTATAGCCCATTACATAAGGGTTATAAGTGTTATAATCCATCTATTAAGAAATTTTATGTCTCTAGACATGTTGTTTTTGATGAAACTAAATTTTATTTTCAACCATCTATAGATGATTCATCTGTTTTGTCTACTACTTCTTCACCATGTTCAAATTTTATCTTACCTACTCAACTAGTGCCTACTGATTCTGGTTCACATGCTCCCTCTAGTACTGTTGTTACTAGGTCTCAAAAAGGTGTTATCAAAACAAAGTCTTTTCCTGATTTTGTTTCTCATTTTGCTATTAAACATTCTATCCCATATTCCTATCACTCATTATTAACTACTATTACTGAGCCTAAGACTTTTAAACAAGCAAATCAAGATCCTAAGTGGCAAATATCTATGAAAGAAGAGTATACTTCCATAAGAGATAATGACGCATGGGATTATGTTTCTCCTGAGCCACATATGAATATTTTAGGGTCAAAATGGGTCTACAAGATTAAGCGAAAGTCAGATGGCACTATTGATAGTTTCAAATCAAGACTGATTGCTAAAGGCTATAATCAACATGATGGTATAGATTATAATGAAACTTTTAGTCCTGTAGTTAAGTGCACCACTGTTAGAGTTTTTCTGTGTATGGAACTTACTTATAATTGGGAAGTTAGACAATTAGATGTAAGTAATGCCTTTTTACATGGCTACTTGGATGAAGATGTATATATGGCACAGCTAGAGGGCTTTACAAATCCAGATTATCCTTCACATTTTGTTTGTCATCTGAAGAAAAACCTACATGGGTTGAAACAGTCTCCAAGAGCTTGGTTTCGTAGGTTTAGTTCTTTTCTGTTGTCTTGTGGATTTAAGAAATCTGTGTCAGACAATTCAATGTTTGTGTATTCTTTTGCCAAAGGTATGATTGTGTTGCTACTGTATGCGTATGATATCTTAATTACTTACTGGGAATTCTCCAACAATGTTGAATAATCTTATTATGTGTTTAAAGAAGGAGTTCGCTATGAAAGAGTTGGGAGATTTAGGATATTTTCTTGGTTTGGAGGCAGTAAGAACTGAATATTCTATTACTTTCACTAAAAAGAAGTACACTTTAGGTTTGTTGTCAAAATCAGGTATGCTTGATTCAAAACCTTGTGATACTCCAGTTGTAAAAGGTGCTAGGTTGTCTTTCAATGATGGAATTAAATTAGATAAACCTACAGATTACAGGACTATAGTGGGTGCATTGTAGTATTTGACAGTTACTAGGCCATATATCTGTTTTGGTGTAAATTATGTTTCTCAGTTTATACATTCTCCAACAGATATGCACTTGCAACTTGTTAAGAGGATTCTAAGGTATTTGAAAGGTACCATTGGAATGGGTATTACATTAAAGAAAGGGTGTTTGCATCAGTTGAAAGCTTTTACAGATTCAGACTGGGCTGGTTGTCCAGATACTAGAAGATCTACTTCTGGTTTTGCTATTTTTCTTGGTCCAAATCTTGTTTCTTGGTCTTCAAAGAAACAACCTACAGTTTCTAAATCCTCTGCAGAGGCTGAATACAAGTGTTTGTCAGTAGCATCAGCTGAGTTACAATGGTTATCTTTTCTCTTAGATGACTTACACATATCCCTGGATGGCCCTGCAATGTTGTTATGTGATAACACAAGTGCTTTATCTCTAGAAACTAACCCTGTGTTTCATGCCAGGACTAAACATATAGAGATACAATATCACATTGTCAGGGAATTGGTGGAGGAAGGTTTCTTACTTCTGCAACATATTTCAACTGAAGATCAGCTGGCAGATATCTTCACAAAAGGCTTATGTTCACCAACTTTTACAAGATTACTTCATCAATTGCTGGGTAGTTCTACACCTTCTCCAACCTCAGTCCAGTTAACTTCAGAAGAAGATGATGATTAACTTTGTTGTCCTGTTTTTCATCAATTTCTTTGTTCTAAAGTTTCTTGTCTTTTTACTTTGTTCAATTGTTTATCTGTTCTTTGTTTTTCAAACTGTTTTATTACCCCTTAACAGTTTGAGGGGGTGTATCAGACAAGTAGTATGTGTATGTCAAGTCAACATTAGTTGACTTGACTTGACCTGTCCTGTATTGTAAGTGTGTGAATACTCTGTGCGATTGTAATAATACTACACACACTGATTGGTTGTATTAATAACCAATATCTCTCTCTGTAATAATCATCTAGTTTTCTAATAACATTACAAGTTCTCTCAAGGATACCTGTTCGAAGGGATTTGATATGTTGTTTTTTTGTTGCACCACCATTTATGCATGTACATCTGATATGTGGCCTTCTTATAAATTCCGAAGTTTCTTTTTGAATTTTAACAAGGACCAGCACAACAGGACCATCACCTTACTCTAAGGAAAGGTAGGAAGAAAAAATAAATGAGTACAAAAATTCACTAAAACCAAGTAAAAAAAAGTAAGTCGAGTAAAAAAAAAACTATCTCCATCGATATTGTCCGCTAACATGAACAATTATAGGAACCATATATGTCATAGTTTTACCTAAAACAGTCTCTCTGATATTAATGAAATCTTTACCCTTTAAAGGAAGTGGCCATCCTTGTGACTGAATAGGGGTTGGCTCCGCAAAACCCAATCTGTGTATCGCATCGAGACGGAAGCTTTTTTGAAACAAATTATACCGATTAGAAAATTTAAACATTCAATAAAATGAGAATCCAATTTTTACAAACCAAATCGAAAAATTACTTGGAATATATGTTCCTCATGAAAGATCATATAAAGGTTTCGATACGTCGTGTCCTTCAACTGTAATATCACACCTTGAACGGTAACTTGCAACTTCATAATCAGACATTATTTTTAGCTTTGAAACCCTAAGATAAAGTCACTAGTGGAAAATGGGTTTTTAACCACTTCCTGGGCTTCAAAAAAACTACTTCCGTCGGGCTGTAGTTACATCTAATGTTGTGACTAACATTTGTTTTATCGGGGGAAAAAAAACAAAAAACTTAAACTTAAACTTGTTTCTATCACAGTTGTTTTATATAGGGGTATTTTTGTTAACAAATAGGTATTCAATAACAACTGTGAGGGTTAGATTTTTCTACGGAAAGAGAAAAAGAAACCAATCAACATTATCCCTTTATCCCATCCGCATCTAGCCTCTTCCTTCACCTCTCTTTCTAACTCGTTCTCTATTTCTCTTCATATTTTTCTTTATCTACAATTTGCTTGTGAATCAAAACTTTATATTAGGCTTTGCGACCTATTTTTCTCCATCATAACAACATCAGGTCTTGCAAAATTATTTTGAATCACCGATCAAAAAAAAAGAAAAATTATTTTGAATCGGTGAAATAAAGGTGGTGAAGATCATCAACTAAAAAACGAAGATTTATCTACAGAAACTGAATGGAAAGGCAATTATCATCTCTTTTTGTTGTTTTAGTTCAATCTATTAACCTATCCATCTTCAAATTCAAATTTCAGAAGAAATTTTTTTTGGATCTTAGTAAACCTATAAGCTTCGATTTCATCTCAATTCTCTCTTCTGATTCATTATCATTTTGTGCATCTGTTCATCTTCTTCGTTTATTTACTTGTTTTATTAATTGGGGGTATTTTCTTTTTATCCAGGCACATTCAGGTACCAAAAAAGTAAAAAGCTTCACCACCAACTTCAAATCCAGCTAAATCTAGTGGTGGTAAACAAAGGAAGAAGATCAATTCGTGATTAATTAGTATATATTGGGTTCTCCTTTATATTGAATTTAAGTTTTTAATTTTTGAAGGATTTCTTTTGTTTTGTGATTTCTACAGAAAATAGAGAAAACTTTTCTTCTGAAGTGCAACCAAGGCCCACGATTGTTCTAGAGGAATATTTAAATTCATCTTCTTTAAATCCATAAAGCTCTTAACTGGAAGGAGGAATCTACCCAAATCAGAAAAGAAGAAGAAGAGGTAGGAATCTAGAACATGCGTTAAGTGTAAAATCAACGGAGAACATATTTGTAAGTTAAACACACCGGACTCGGATTTTGAGTTTGTACATGTTTTTATCCTAGTTACCTTGACATTGATTTTCCTAATTTTTTTCAATCTTACTCTTGTACTTGGTACAATCATCATGGAGGATGCATGTATGGAGCTTCTTGGTAGTTTCTTCTATCTTTTGCAGGAGAATTATCCACAAATTGCAGCTGGAGATAAAACAACAATGAAATCAATGCAAGTGCTTCAAGCAGGCGAGAGCACCATCCTTGTGAATTTTATGGATCTATGCAAAATGTACGTATTTTTCGTTAAAGTGATACACAATTCAGCAATTCTGGCTAGCTAGATGATAATGGTTTCCCTTTTTTGATTTCTTATACTCTTTAGTTCTTATATTAATCACTAGATTTCGACATAAAGTAATCACTGAAGGCAGACCTTAATCACTACCCTATTAGTATCTATGTAGACACAATTTTTTGTAGTTGCATCTCTGTGGTTGATGGCGTTGGTCATGTCACACGATAAAACAAGGATATATTATGTTTTCCACATGTGCACTATACAGGATGCATAAAGAAGCAGACCACGTTATGGAATTTTTGTTTGCTGAAATGGGAACAAGTGGGTCTTTAGATGGACAAAAAAGTCTGGTTATTGAAGGAAAGTTCGCTGCCAAAATTATTGAAGGGACTCTTGAAAGATACATAAGTAAGTTACTTCTACTAAGCATGTTTTAAGTCGGCTATGCTTGAATTTTTGTTCTTTCTGCTGTTTATGGTTTTGCTACTAAAGATGGAAGAAGGTAGGAGCATGTAGATGTATACTAGATGCATAATTATGTATTTCATAGCCGTGGCACTTTATGATTTGCTCTTCTGTCCTTCACTTTTGTCCTTACATATGAATATGTCAAATGAAATGATTGCAATACTCATGAAACTGTTCTCTTGAAGGAGATCTCTGTCAAATGCAAGCTGGTAAAGTACCTACGTTATTTTACTTTCGATAGAAACTTACCCCAGCAAATTTATTATGGATTATGGACTTAAGATTTGAGGTGCGCACTGAATTCCTAGAGCATCAAGGTTTTAGTTATGTTCTCAGTAATTATACTATTATTATCTTCCTGCCGTGCTAGGCCTTATATTATAGCAATACTACGAGGGTTGAAATTAGACACATCGGTGAATAACATGTTTTCATCTTAACTGGATCAGGTCTTATAACTTTGTTTTACTTCTTGTCTGTTTTTTTTTTTTGAATGCTTTAGATCCAAAATAACTATTATCTTTAGTTTTCCAGCAGTTACGATGAAATATGAAGCTACTGGTAATGATGATTATCCACTACAAATCAAATTGGCTACTCTTAAAAGGTATGGTAGTATCATCTGATTGGGTGTTCATTTTGTTTATTATTGCTAGTATTTACTTTTAAGGAATTGTAAATTGATGAATCAATTATATGTGTATGCCAAGGTTATCATTAATGTTGCTGGACCTTTTTGTGATTTTCTAAGGAAGATTGCTGACAGTGGTGCAACAAACATTATTAGTCCAAGTAGTGGTGCCCATGTAGTACACCTGTTGGGTTTATGATGGACAACTTGGTGAGTTCTTTCTCTGAATCTGCAACACCTAATATGTTGACCTTGTAAGATTAATATTACAATCAAATAGGTCAAGAAATTCAGCCATCTTTTGTCAGATTTCAAAATGAGAATCTTCTAATCAGTAATAGTCGCTAAGGTTTTGCAACTAAAGTATCAAACCCCTCTTTTGTAGATGTTCCTCTTTCTATTTTCATCACTCCTTTTTCTGTAGGGAGTTCGGTTTACTTCTTCTTAAGTAACTTAAATTGAATCTTGGATGCATGAGATGGTGCCAATACCCAACTAATTTCAGGTTAGGAATTCAGATTTCCGGTAAGTAGTCCATTTTCGGTAAGCATGTACATAGTTTTGCTAGGAGTGAATTGTAGTTCCTTTCAACTTTGTTGGTCATGTGTGTAATGGTGGACTTTGAAATATTGTGTAATGTGTGTAATCACAAATTTCAGACCACAGTTTCAAAGCATTACAAACAAAAAAAAAAAAAAACTTTGTTGATGCCCATTATATATGAGAACTTGATTACACAGGCATGTGCCTTTGTCGTAAGCTCTCCATATGGTCTCTGTTAGTATTTGATATGTATTTGTATTCCTTTTGTATCATCCTTTCATGATGCTGTCATCCATTTGTCTTCAATGAGTTCCTTTGGGGTGCTGGAATATTTGTTTTTATGTTAGTTTCTTATCTTTGGTCACATGATTTTGACGTTGTAGTAGTTCTATTATAAGTTAGCAAATGCGACTCGACACAGTTGTCTTCCATTGAGATTAATTAATGTTTATTTGCACTATAGTGATTTCAAAATAAACATCTTTTTAAAATTATATCCGTGTGTAGTTGTTGCGATAAACTTAAGTTGTGTTCTTTCAACATCATTTTCTACTTACATCTGATCTTTGTATAATTCTTTTTGCTATCTAGGTTCAGCAATCATTTGATCCTGCAATTTATTATGGCCAAGTGTATCGAGTTGGTACTGAAGGCGATGGCCGCTTTTCTCCCTTACTCACACCTGCTGCTGCAACCAAGTTTAATGGAAATATAACACTATTATCCTCGCAGGATGGACAGTCTCCTCAAGAGGTATGCACTTAATACATGTTACAGCTTGATGTTTGTTTATAAACCTCAACGCAAAGGTGCATAGTTCTTCCAACTTATCTTGTTGGGTATTTTAAAGAACCAAAAGCTCCATATGGGATACTGTCATTGATCATGGTTATTCAAATGATAAGTCAATTTCTTGATCTTATCAAAGCCAAAACTCATATAGCTACAGAATCCTTCCATTGTCAGAACAAGAGTCGTCATTCACTCATTTGGATGACAACTACCTTTTGAAGGTTAAACTCGTGTTCAGTGTGCATGTATACTATGGACTGCTGGTTTATGAATTTCTGACATTTTCTCTTTAGCAATACAAGTGGCTTCTGGTGCTTTCCTCAAATTTGTTTTTTTTCTGTTAACTAATGTAGTATTGGTTGGTTTTTGTTTACATCTTAGGGCTGGAGCAATGGACCTGATTTGAGCTACGTTGTCAGAAAATGAAGGCATAGATGGTGAAGTACAACCTTAAACTGGAGTTGAAATTTTATGATTTGTTAAGCTTGTAATAGGATATTGGTCAAGGTTTTCCAACTTAGTCTCCAATTTTTTCAGACTTGGAACTTACGGTATTGTAGAAAGTTGAAATTGTAAACTAAATACACTAAAGCCATTATCAATTTAATTTTGTTAGATCCAGTTTTGAAATAATTATTTGTTTAATTGCGATTCAGATTTTAGTAATTCTGTTGAAGCAGCGTTGGATTCAGCTGAATCAATATCATTTTTTTTATATAAAAATATCACTAGTAAAACGACGGTGTCCATCAATACCTTCCTATTGACTGTCGAAGAAAGTGGCTCTTTTAAAGAATTCAACGTTTGACAGAAACAGTCATTTTGGAAAAAACCACTTCCAGATTCCAACTGATGAACACTGTCGTTTTTAAAGATATTACCTCTTGTCTTGGCAGTGGTTTAACTTCCATTTTCCACTAGTGAGTTAACAATCCAAATGGCCTAATGCCACATTGAAAAATAACATAATTCCTACTGCGAAGCTATTAAGCAATGTTCATTCACTAAGGATAAAATGATTGTGCATTTTCTAAACTTCCTAAACAAAATTTAACTTCGATACAAGCCTGCAAAGATTCAGAATCATACACTAGTGGAAAACAGAAGTTCCACGACCGCCAGGACAGGTCATATCTACGAATTAAACGACCTGTTCTAGCGGTCTCTGATAGGGTCATTGATAAAGCATTTTTTTTATACGACCCTAAGACGTGGGTCTCTGAATAACGACCGATTTTAAGGGTACCGAGGTACAGACCCTCAGCCATGGGTCTCAGATTTAAATTATAATAATAATAAAAAATGATTCAGATTTGCTGAAATGCCTGAATGGCTAAATCTGAAATAATCTGACTGCATCAAAGTCAAGTCAAGTCAAATGGAAGTCAAGCCAATGTCAAGTCAAATGGAAGTCAAGCCAATGTCAAGTCAATATTCATTCATTCAAAAGGAATTCAAATTAAATACAAATGACACCCAAACTCAAATTGAAATGGAACTTCAAATTTAAACTCAATCTGAGAATTCAGCATTCATTACTTTTATCTACTGGGTTTAAATTTACACAAAAATGGATGAAATTATGAGTTCAGAATAAGAAACTTGGAGGTAAGTTCAATATGTTCAACCTATATCCATCTCAGTGAAAAATCTATGCAGTAACAGAAGTTTCTTCGGCCCTCGAGCAATAGATCGATTCATGACATCAATGGTTCATACTCAAGTCTGGATCCTTATAGGTTCTTTCTTTCACTTGGGTTAGTAGAATTCCCTGAAAAAGGAAAATAGACATTCACAAAATTAAAGGTGCATTGTTGTTCTCAATCTGAAGGTAAATAACTGAGCCATCTTCTAATGACTCACCTAAAATATCAATTTTATCAATGAGTTCCTGGGATCCAAAGTAGCAAAATCCCTGCAGCTTGTAACAAGTTCTTGGCAGAAACCGGCTTGTCTTTGTCAACCCTGCAAAAGAAAAATCCCTTGTATTCAACTGATAATCATAAATCATAAACAGTTCATTGATAATCAAGGGACTAGGTTTAAACCTTAAATTATGGCTGATACTCTACTGGAGCACCAACCTTGACTCCTCCAAACTATCCTGGTGCTCCACCTCTTGGACCACCAAATCTTGCGAGTCTATCCCTGTACAGGGCATCTCAACAACTTAATGCAAACCATTGTAGTAGCTAGTTTTACACATGTAACAGAATAAGTTTTCAACACCAATTAACCAAAATTAACTTAGGCAGTATACTATAAACTAGCTTGATAAGAGAATTGAGAATACAGCTTAAAGATTATGTTGCTCAGTCTTGAAATGAGATAATGCCATGATGATTTGACTACAAATCAGTAGAGGCTGTAAAACTTAGCTCTGTTTTGAAAAATCACTTAAGAACTCACATATAGAGACATAGTACCATCCCTGTGTTACGATGACATAAAGAAGCATGGGGTACTACAACTATACAATACTTGAATAAAAACCCAATTTGAATCTGAAGCCTTCTCTAACACAAAAACAAAGCAAACTTTCCTAAACTCCAGCAGCATACAGTCACGATGGCCACAAATTTGGATTTCAGTCTTCAAGACAAGACTGAATTTGCAGAGAATAAATACGCCATTAATAACCTCAATGCTTCCAATATAACAACCCCGCAAGAAATACATGACAATAGGAAACAAAAATTATAATCAAACGATGCTTCTTCTAAGATCTTATGACAGTCTGGCTCTTTCTCAATAATCACTATGCAATATGGAATGAAAACTTTCATATCAAAGACCCCATGGCATAAAATAACACTCGGCATACTAACATAAGTGTCAACTGATTAGTTCAATTAATGGCACATCAAATCAATTATAATTGTTTCACTTTAAGTTTTTGGTGTATGAAACCGATAGATAGGAAACATTTTTGGAAAAAAAAGACATAACAGTAGTAAAATTCAGAGCATGCCTAGCAAAATCTTATGTCTAGCTGAAGGGAAAATACAGTGTCGTCCCTATCTACATGTCCCGTTCTCTAATTTCTTCCTCTGATAAAAGAAAAAAATCTTACAATATATAAAAATAATGAGTTTCTATTTTAAGTTCGTAATGGACATACATACTTTATAGTTTGCTAGGAGATACTCATGTGATGGTATTTTAAGATATAAAGATCACCGAGCATTTTTATCTCTACTATTATAAAGCCAAGAGGTGAAATAGCACCTTTTTACAAAAATGCCCGCGCACAAAAACCAGAAACAAAAATAAATTGAGGCTAAATCTGTCAAATTCAATACAAGGGCAAAAGCGTCAATAAACCTTATGGATTATTGTGTCGAACTTTCTAGGACAGTGTAGCACCGATCAAATTTCAAATTTCTTTCTTTTACCAAAGTAAAGAACTTAACCCCTCTTCCTCTTTCTCTCAACCTCTCTCTAATGATTTCCTCTGTTTCTACTTAGATTCAAACAAGGTTATGTTTCATTAGGTGTTTTAATCAGTAGTTGTCCTCACCATTGATTATCTTCTTAGATCTATAATTTTCAATCCATTAATTCGCATACTAAATTGGGGTTTGTTTTATATTTACAGGGTTGGAGACTTAACCCCTCTTCCTCTTTCTCTCAACCTCTCTCTAATGCTTTCCTTTGTTTTTACTTAGATTCAAACAAGGTTATGTTTCATTAGGTGTTTTAATCAGTAGTTGTCCTCACCATTGATTATATTCTTAGATCTATAATTTTCAATCCATTAATTCACATAATAAATTGGGGTTTGTTTTATATTTACAGGGTTGGAGACTTAACCCCTCTTCCTCTTTCTCTCAACCTCTCTCTAATGCTTTCCTCTATTTTTACTTAGATTCAAACAAGGTTATATTTCATTAGGTGTTTTAATCAGTAGTTGTCCTCACCATTGATTATATTCTTAGATCTATAATTTTCAATCCATTAATTCACATACTAAATTGGGGTTTGTTTTATATTTACAGGGTTGAAGACTGGGATAAGAGCATGTGTTATGGTGCTTTAGGATCTGCTTATCACTTGATGTGAGTACAATCCATGATTTGTCCTTTTTTTTTTGGGGGGTTTTTAACTCTTTGATCTCATGCTCTGATTTCAGGGACTTCCGACTACGAAATCCATTTGTGTAAGCCGACTTCAATGATCTTTATGTATCTTCTAATTTCATTATTTATGATTTTTATGATTTTTTCAGATGATGAGAATAGATGCCATTATTCTGACTATTGGGATTGTTTTTCTTCTTTGTAGGTTCTACTTTTTGGATTCTCAGTTTTTATGGGAAGTAGTGGTAACAATGAGAAACCCACAGACCTAAATTTTGGGTCTCTTTCCTAAATCAATAAGTTTTATGCAATTGTTTTTTTAATGATTTCTTAAGAATTTTGGTTTTTGGGGTTGTTAAAGTTTCTTAAGGATTATTTGTTAGTATCCATGAGAAAATTTATTTACGCTCATTAAGTGTTTGGCAAAATTAGTTCTAAAATTCCGAAATAATTATTGGCCTTATTTGGTAGAGAAAGATTTTATTGCAGAAAATGCATTTGAACTGTTTGATGATATGTTTTAATGGTAAATTTGTATGTCATCTTGCTAATACGAGATCCGGAGTAACACCTACACCGACTGAGTTGGAGAACTCTAAATTTATCAAATGAGTCTGTTGGTTAGTGCTACTTTCCTACTTGGACATGAAAAGATTAAGCTAGGTTATCATTTTTATTTACTTCTTACTTATTTTTCCACTGCCGCTGGTAGTAACTTTCTTTAAATCTTCCTATAGTTTGCAGTTCATTACATCTGAATTGAAGGCAAAGTACACGTGGAGCAAAGTACCTAACAACTTACCATCTTCATTAGAAAGGTTAAAGTGCACAGTAGTCTTTTCTGTTGGACCACTGTGAAGACAATACATGTTTGTATCCTAGGTGGTATGGATTATATGTAACTTTCTTTTACATGTTGTATGCCAAGCAGCCAATTCCACAACGTCAAGCCATGCATAGCTAAATTGGTATATGAACCCCGGTGACAGACTAAAGAAATATTTCTGATTGTTGGTTATGGACAAGATGGAACATCAATGTCACCTCAAGTACAGGTATATAATGTTGAGGTTTTTTTCATGTGGTCATGATTTATTGCTACTGGCCTGATGTTGTGTTTCTGTCAATTTACTCATTTTTCTGGATAGTCCCAACAGTACCATTTTTCTGTCAATCTACTATTATAAAGCCAAGAGGTGAAATAGCACCTTTTTACAAAAATGCCTGCGCACAAAAACCAGAAACAAAGTATGTATTATTCACTCTTCCACTGACCTATTCTTTACTTTATGTTACTGCAGGCTGCAACATGGATTCTCATATTTCAGCAGTCTGGAAACTTTACCAGCAACATGCAACTATGGGACTTCAGTAGTTCATTTTACATTGAGGTTTCTAGCGCCTGTAATGTAAACTCCTCCATAAGATAGATTAATTATTGTTGAAATGAAATTACTAGACATGAATGAAGACTTATGTTTTATGTATGGATGCAGAGCACAAGGATTTGTTATGGTTGTGTAAGTCTCTATAAGTCGGAGTTGCCGTAGTATGTAGTATTATATGAACTCAAATAACACGTGCAACGCACGTGCACTTTACTAGTATTGAAAAGGGGGATCACGGAGGTTAATTACCTTACCAGTAGTGTTGTGAATGTTAATATCATATGCAGAACTAGGTCGTGGCAAAAGTGGATTTTTTTATTCTTCTTCCTATCTAGAATCCTGTTTCCAGGGATGGTTGATATACATGGAATGTTATGGGAGGGGAGGGTGTACGTTTGATATCGGCATAGCTTGTTCAAATTGTACCACTACGACACTACTTGATGCCGCTGGGGTTGTTGCAATACAAGATACTAAAACAAAAAGTCAAACTAGAGATTAAACAACATAATGCAAGAAAATATATAACTAGCAACAAGATATTAAATGAAAAGTTACCAGGTTCAGCTGCAGTAGACCAACGTATCCATGAGTATGGATTGCTCATGAGGCGCAAGCAAAGTGTCAAACAAAAAACACCACGTGATGAAGTTATTCACCTCTTCAAGTTCGTCACCTAAAGCTTCCTCTTCTTCTGCTGCTGAAAAGAACCATTGGTTGCCATTTCCTAACAAGTTTGGGGGTGCCATACGTTGACAGGTCCTCAACATAACACGCCTCCTATGGGGTTTAAGTTTGAACTAGGAAAACAATTTAAACAAATCAAAAAAGATATTTCGAAGCATTTACATTAGTAACAAATACAATTCTCGAGTCATCACCTTCTCCCTGAAAATTCATGACACCTGCAAAAGGACAAGTTAAATTACATCCTGCGAGAAAACAATCTCTTGGCAGACAACCATGTAGACCATTGACCTCATCTGACATTTATAATTACTCTAAACAAACAGAATAAGAGGAAGCTAATAGTCAGTTGAAGAGTACAGGCTGAACAGCAGTGCAGGTCAAATGTGCTTTTCACCAAAATAGTCAGAAATCAGGTAACCGGGAAAGCACATTTAACCAAACCCAGCATCTAACAGGATCTCGTATAAGTTCTTCCCAGAGACTCCTTTAATTCAAATTATCTATTACATCTAACTTCTAGTTGGTGATCTACGTATATATGCACTTGCCAAATACACCAGCACTCTTCAATAAGTTTGCCATTCAAGATGCTAGTTTGTAAAGGAAGACAACTTTTCGCTAAAACTCATGTAATTTAAATGTGTAAAAAATAGCTCCAGAAAATATTTGAGCCAAGAACATCTCAAACTCCAAAATCAAATTAAGTAGTCAAGCAAACATACTAATGACTTTGACCAATAATATAAACAGAAATGGCATCGGCAAGCATTAAGATCAGAAAACAGATGGAAAATAATGTGCCTTACGACTACAAAATGTGCATCAAAAAATTTGTTGCATTGAAGTATTATAAGAGCATTACCACCATTCGAGAAAGAAGTAATTTGACCATCAATTGTCCTCAGTCCATGCTCTGAACAAAGTTCCGACCCTCTCACATCAACTGGATGCCATTTTATCTTAACATCCTGCCCAAGAAAAGCCAGGATACTTAGCATTTCAAACAGTGCATTAATTAGATAACACAAAAAATAAGTACAAATTAATGCTGCAGGTCATTTCTCAAGTAAAATCCGAAGCAACCATGGTATATTAAGCATCCACTGTGAGCAATCCATGACCAATTTTGAAACAAGCCAACACCTATCAAGACCTTAATAGAGACAGGACAATAGATTGATTAACAAACGAATAAAGTTACAACCATGCTTGGACATATAAATTGAATGACCATCAACCCTTAACAAAACAAACATAAACCTGGTAGATTATACTAAATTCACAAAAGAATCAGACCATTAGCTTCATGATTATCGCAAAATCATTGGAAATACGAGGAGCCTTCAGTCAAGAACCATCAGCCACATGCTTGTACATACCCTTAATCCTACATCAAGATATAGAAAACCACAAATCAGATTCAAAAAAACAATCCGCTCCTCAAACTATACCAACGACCCGACAAATCATCAAATCCAGTGACAAAAATCCCAAAAATCTTAAAACAAAATAGACCCTGAGAGAGAAATTACATACCCAAGCAAATCTTGAGTACGGGTAGATTTAATAATACTCTCAGTACCCATAGGAGTAAATCTGACTTCAATAGAAAACCAAAAATCAGATTCAAACTCATCATCATCATCATAAAAAAATTAAAAAAATAATAATTGAAGAACAAAAACAACAATAAACACTGAGTATTACAGTAAACTAACCTTATGAATCTGAGAAAAATAGTTGCAATTAGTAATCTTGTTGGAAAATAAATCTCACCCTAACCCTAAATTTCTTCATGACTCAACTGAGAATAATCGATACTCTAGTTTCTTCATGAATCAACTGATAAGAATATATACCCTAATTTCTTCGTGATTCAATTGAAAAGAGTCTCTATCCTCGGTGATTTTGACTGAGGAAAAAAAATCGAGAGAAAGATCGAGATTTGGATCGGCTATTAAAAAAAGTTGTGAGAGAAAATTAAAAAGGGTAATGGAAGATAGAGAGATATAGATGAGGTTTGGATATGATAAACTTAAGGGTGGAATTTCTGGTTCCTGGTGGTGTTCGAAGAAGGGAATTTTTTCTGCTGTGGGGAAGTGCAGAGAGAGAAAAAGCTGGTTTTGATGAAGGAGGGGTGAAGAGAGAGAAAATATATGGTGAGGACGAAGAATATGGATAAGATCGCATGAGGAGGAGACCGAGAGAGCAGCATAAGAAAGAGAAACTGAGATGAGAAATGAGAGAGAGAAAAATGTATTTATAGGCTCTGTCAAATAATAAAAAATTATCAAATCTGAATCGGTTTTCATGGGTCGCAGGATCGGTAGCAGTTTTAGGGCAAAATAGTAATTATTCAGAGACTGCTACTAATCATCTCTGAATTTTTCCGTTTTTTTATCATATTAGAGACGGCTATTTTTGGTCAACGGTCCAACTACTGTTATTGAGGGTCTCGGATGTGGGTTGATAAACACCCATTTTCCACTAGTGATAGTAAGCAAAAATCTTCTACTAAAATCATCGCATAGCTCTTAAATTAGTTAACTTACAACCAGGACATTTGCATTCATACATCCGTAGTAGAATAAATTAATGGCCTTTGATTAAGTTAAATGAAATCAAAAGTGGATTTTTATATTGAACCAGTCAAGTGAAATCAAGACTTGGCTGCAAAACCAAGTCTTGATTTAGTTTGTATTTTATGTAACTGAAAAAAAAATGATAACAAATGTCCGTACATGATGAACACATGGATGAAACCAGGCTATTTCATTGACAACAATGATGAAATCAGCTTTTTTTAGTATTAATACAAGATGTAATTCACTATGGGAAAAATAGTGATCAACTACTCCTGAAAAGAGTTGTCGTACAATGTATAATGACGTTTATCGATAGGTTGCACAAGGGGGTTGTAGAATGTCCTCAATTCTTTGCAACGCTTGTCGTAAACATAGTTGTCATTTAATTTTTTACCACGTTTGTCTCAGTTATGAATGTATTTCGAAATTTTATTTTAATCGCTAACACATCTCCTACCAGGGTTGTGAAAATTACTCTTACACTACAATTGTCTAGGTTGTAGAAAACTCTTTGACAAAAATGGTTAGAGTTGTATGTCATGTATTTGACAACTTTTGTTGTAGTTGTAAGTCATCTCTTTGACAACTACTATTTTGGTTGTATGTCACTACGTAACAACAGCGCTATGTGTTGCAGAAATATCTATGACAACCTTTTTTACTGTTGTATTAACCTTCTTCTCAATAGAGGACAATCCATTTACAACTTTTCATAGGAGTTGTGGTTCTTTATAATTTTTGCAAAAAAATAATATGAAATTGGTCACATCATTCAAAATATACCGGCATTCATTGAAATGTAAACCAATAAAGTGTGACAACATTCAAACACTTAAAACTAGTTTTAGATTATTAAAATGACTCGTTCAAAGTATCCAGTGACCATAAAAATTATTTGTCTAGAAGAGTAACAAAAAAGAACAAAATTAAGAAATTAGTTTGCTAGTCAAGTAATCTCAGATCCTTGGCTCATGTGGTGTAATTTCTTATAGCGTCGCTGATACACTTCAACTCATCGTTTTTCCTGTAGAGAAGAGCATAATCCACACAAGAAGTTTTCACAAATACCTTGTATGCTCAAGAAGCTATTGGCATCCATGGATTAAAATCATTGGATCCGATTCAGCAATAATTGCATCAGCCACAATCTCGCCCTAAACGTACCAACTTAGTAACTTGGAATCTATATTCTTCTCTTGCACTCCCACTGGCTCTTCCACCACATTTTTTCTACTAGATGGACTATCATTTTCACGGACCATGCTAGTGCTAGCACGCTTGCGGCTGGCATTTCCAGACAATAAAAAACATACCACAGTTACAAGAGAAATTGGTATAAATTAAGCAACAAAAAAAAATGGCATAATGCAAAGAACAAAAATTGGCAAGTGTAGAAACATGTAAACAGACTTACATTTGGACTGGCCTCAAGAACCCCCGGATTTGTTTCATATAAATTGGTATTCACCATTCTTCCACACGTACAATAGAATTAAAAAGTCCAAAATTAGAAACAAAAACCACCAGATCCCCAATAGTGTACAAATTTAAATAACACATGTGAATCATGAGTAACACTTGACCATTAACCATTAACATGCTAACAAACAAACATCATGAGAAAACTACAAACCATTAAATATTAACACGTGAATGATCTCAGTTCATAAACATCAAAATTCTTCATACAATGTGAATGACACCACACTAGTAGAAAAAGCCTTATCTAAGACATAATGGAACGACACAATATGGGCATCGCGGTACAGGAAACTGAAACATTATGCAGGAAGTGCCCCGGAATAAAGTCAAAATGTCGTTTTATCAATACTTTAGTTAACTTATACAACGGCGTGTAAATAGTCTAGTTTCATTGGTACTTTCTACGGGCATCTTTATTTTTATTGCCCATCTATTATTCTTTTTTCATTTCTATTTTTCTTTCACTTTATTCTCTTTCCTTTTCTTCCTTTTCATTCTGCTATTTTTATTCTTCCACTTACAAATCACCATCGCTTCAACATAAATACTATGATTCTTCTCGTTTTGTTTTGAAAACCCTAAATCTTGAATCTAAAACCCCAAAGTATGAAACAGCTGTAAAAAAAATAAAATCCAGTTTACTGAAATCAAATCTGATAGATCGACTTTATTTTTCATACGATACTTACTTATCCTAATTTTTTTTTGGTTTACGTTGTATGTAAAGATAACGATGAATAGTTTCAAGAAAAATATTTTTCTGATTTTAGTGCAGGTAGTGGTTCAGTCATTTTTGTGTCTTGAGATTTGTTTTTGTTTTTTATTTTAATTTCAGACAACTCTAGTGATTTTGATTTTGATTTCTTATAGGGGTTTCATTGGCTAGTAATTTCCTATTAATTTTTCGTTTTAGGGATGTTTTATAAAGAATAAGAGAAACGTGTAGAAGTAGGTTTTGGTGGTGGTGGTGATGAGGAATACTCAACCATGGAGGAACAGGTATTTCATATTACCATCTTCATCTATTTCATTTCTTTTTTATTTTGTTTAGCTTTATAAAACCCTAATTTATGGATATATTGGATTTTGATTTAGCGTTGAAAGAGTTTATTTTCTGTTGATCTTCTTTATTGATTGTTAATTTTGATTGAGTTTGTATTTTTGGTTCTATACATACGGAGAAGGCTTATTTGAAGCATATTAACACTGTTTAGGAGAGTTTGTATTGTTCTCTACTAGTAAAACATTTAAGGCAGATGTTACCATAAGAAATTTGTATATCTTTGAGTATATTGAGGTTTTCCAGCTTGGCATTTTTAGACTGAGTGGTTAATGGTTTACGGATTCTTGTACTCATATTTCTATATTATGATTACACTGTAGTTTAAGTTTTATTCTATTTGGTTTTGCATTCTAATGAAAATTGTTCTTACTTCTTTTTGCTAACAGATCTTGGGAAAACTTATGGATGATGTATCACAGTTTCGGAATGACAAAGTTACTGAAAACGTTGTTACAATTCAATAACTCTCAAAGGAAAACAACAAAGGATGCTTGGAGAATTGCTGGATTAGAGGTTCTATTATTATCAATAAGCCTATGTGCCAGTCAGTATTGTGGAAGTTCGAAACTCTAATCTTCGTATTATTCTTTATAGTGTATGTATTCATTCTGTTTTTTTCATAGGTGCATGGATTGCTTAGGAAAGCAAGACAATGTTGGTTACATTGCGTTTTAGTTATTGAAGTTCAATGATCATACTCTCTCTTCTAGTCTGGACAATTATGTATACAGAATTGTGATTGGATTTTCGTTGAATGTTGTTTTCAACTTATTCTCCTGATTCATTCTACAAACTGTTTTTGATTCGGTTTGGTATGTTATGCAGATCAATACTAGTGCGAGAATGAATAATATGGAAATGGACAACCACCTGATGAAAAAAATAACGATTCTGATTTGTGCTGCATATCTACTCTATTTATCTTGAAGAATATGGTTTGATGAGGTTTTCCAATTTGCTTACTTGTAATTTTTTCCCTTTCGAGGTGAATTTCTGAGGTTTGTTTTGTTTTTTAAAAGTTATCTCAATGATAGTTGTTACCTTTGACATGAGTCTTTGGTGTGTGTAACTATCTATCAACACAGTTGGATGTTTTAATGGAATGTGAAAGGCGATATAACCTTATTGTTTCTTGCAACCATTTCCTCAGAGTAAGGGATATGTGGTTTTTAAGCATGACTTTTCCTTGTTGTAAGTACTTTCATAGTATATAGTATTTTTATCTTTATTCTCTTTAAATATTGATAAGTCGGCATATTCATTTAGATCTAAGATTTACAGGGTTCATATTCATTTAAAAGCTTGTAATATTTTATTTGATTGAATGAAATCTTGTTTTAGTAATTGGAAAAGATGTATGTATCGTCGGTGCTGGATATATGAGTTTAAGATTAGGGACTCATCTATTATATGTAATTAAATTTTAAATTTAGAAGAAGCTGGAGATTCCATGAAAGTTGTATGAGATATTCTTTTAATCGATCTGCAGGTGCTCCTAAAAAGGTGAACATGTTCTAGCACTTATGGGAAAGATCTTATTTGGTAATGTTGTTAGTGCAAATTCAGATCACAAACCTGATTGACAAGTATCATTAGGTGAAGGGTTAGCCAAGGAATCATGAATGAAGGGTGAGATACAAATACTTTTACTAGTATTTTCTCATGAAAATCTCTGCTCTAAGTTTATCTCAACTTAATTTACTTTTTTTTTTCTTCTGGTCATCAGTTTAACTTCTAGAAATTTCATCTAAACGGGTTGGGTTAATGGTGCTTGTTAGCTGGATGTATTTCAGCTTAATGCGGATAAAGGATGTGTGTGACGCACAGACATTGGAAATCATGGTAAGCATTTCTAAGAGCATGAATTATCCGTTAGTTTACGTAATTGGTCTATTTTCACAGGGAGAGAAGATCTCCATGAAGGTTTCAACTTATACAACTCTCCTGAAGTTCTTGATATAGTTTTCTGATCTTGTTTTCCAATGTTAAAATTTGTATGGTTTCTTCCACATTGGTCTTACTGTAGACCAGACCGCTTGAAGTTGCTGCATTTGGAAAAGTGTCATGGCTATTTCCTGTACCTAGAACAGCTATAACATGCATATTCGTTGATGCACGCATCAATTACATATTGTCTTGATAATGGTTACTTTGCTCGTAAGGTGATATGTTTTCTAAGATGCATTTGTAGGACTAGAACTTCCCCATCTCTTAAGTATCACCTCATTATGCTTTTTAGTGTTAATTTTTTTTTCTTCATTTGTGTCAGATGAGGCTAGGAAAAAATGTGGTGCTTTACTTTCTTACTGTGGGGAAACATCCTTGCAAAAAAGTCCTTGGCAGATGTTGTGATAACAGAAAATATCCTGAATGAGTTAGATCAAGATAAATGTGGTGTTATGATTGGTTCTGCAATGGGTGTCATCAAGGTGATATTAAAACTTTTGGTAAATTTTTGTTGTCACTTGAGAATGAAGCTATAAGGTTGTCACTACATATGGTTTATTTGTACATCTATATGTTGATGTAAGTAATGAAGTCACTATGAATTTTCAGATGCGGCTAGGCACAACAAGTGGTGCTTTACATTATTATTGTGGGGGAAAACATCCTTGTAAAAACGTCCTTGGCAGATGTTGTGATGGCAGACCTGAATGAGTTAGATCAAGCAAAATGTTGTGTTACGATCGGTTTTGTAATGGGTGTCACCAAAGTGAGCTTAAAACTTCTGGTACATTTAATTGTGTCACTTGAGATTAAATCTATAAGGTTGTCACTGCCTAAGGTTTATTTTTACATCTATATGTTGATGTTGTTGTTGCGTTGATGATGGGTTTATCAGGTCACCTCCGTGTATATTATGTTTCACTAGTCATGTAACCTAGGGTATAAGGTCTGACATTTTATTCTTATTTTGAATGTAGTTCGATAACCTTTATGGAGATTATCACTCTATTATAGATGGATTTATGAGGGCCACTGATGTCATGATTGCTGGTAAGATTGATGTTGTTGTTGGATATGAAGATGATGGGAAGGGTTGCGCTTCTGCTCTCAAGCAAACTGGTGCCCAGGTCATAATCATTGAAATTGATGTTGAAATCTTTAGGACTTATAGCACTACTCTTTAAGAAACCTTGAATATAATATTTTGACTTGAATCCTTTTTTTGTATGATTTTAAACTAAATTCATGAGTACAATTTAATGCAGTGGAATTGTCATTTTGTATGACATGAATCAGGCTTTATTATTTAAGTTTCATTTTAATTTAAATTGCCATTTCAATTTCGGTGTAATTTAAATTTGAATTATTATTTTATCCCAATCAGAACGTCTACCCTTGAAAATGAGTTCTGAGATTGAACTAGTAAACCGTCTGAGATAGGACTTTTCCCGTCCTTTAGCTCTCAAGTTCCTGCAGGGTGAGAGATGAGGTGTAGCGCAGTCTGGTCTGCAGTCAGCCAACTAGATATGGTTCAAAAAAAAAATTAATATTAAAAAAAAAATCAACGACGTGATTTATGTGTCTTACCTAGCGACAACTCCAAAGTCTCGTAATTAAAATTTATTCCGAGTCAACTTGAAAGTGTCGTTCCAGAATAAGACACTGAATCTACGACACTTTCTGCGGAAATTCGAAAGTGTCTTATAACTCGCCAATAAGACACTTTCCAACTATATTAAAATGGCTTTTTTCCACTACTGCCATGAAACTCTTAATATTAACATAAATAAGAATATTAAAAACATACATCTATTCATATGCGAATATCCCTACCCCAAGAATATCAAAAACATACATCTATTCATATGCGAAGAGCCCTTGAGGTTCGACAAGAACATTAAGTATATCTCAAGCTCCTTAACAACGAATTAGGGAATACAAAAGACAAAAGACAAAACAACAGACACCAAACAAACAAGTAAAGCCTAACAAAATGCGCTCTGACATACGAAAAATTGACAAGTAAGAAAAACATACATTTATAGTTTTTATCTCTTACATACCGAGAAATACTTAACGATCAATATGAGAAAATTTACTTCCAATTATTACTCCAATTGCTGATGAGAAACATGAATGTTAAATCTACCAAAGCGGGTGTTCACTACGCCACAATCTATCAAACAATTGAGGGGTAAGATCCAAATGCTTAACCAATTCTACTCCTAGTGTACAACTAAGGTACTTTACATAATCACAGTTCTTAACAACACAAAACACTGATTTCAAAACCAAAAAAAAAAAAAAAATTCAACCAAAAAAATTCAATCAACATTGCATATTTATACTAATGCACTCACTATCTTATGGGTAAATCAATCGCTTAAGAAGCAATTATCACGCCCATATGATAGAGAGTGCGCTAGCGCTCATCAATCCTCAACCTATCATGTTATAAACAAATCATAAACCTAAAATAACTA
Organism: Papaver bracteatum; assembly: GCA_023529315.1. Classification (NCBI taxonomy): domain Eukaryota; kingdom Viridiplantae; phylum Streptophyta; class Magnoliopsida; order Ranunculales; family Papaveraceae; genus Papaver; species Papaver bracteatum. Next base: position 53,296 of record JAJJWX010001771.1, read on the forward strand.
TCATGTTAAAAGCAACACATGTGAATCACTGAAGTTATGCAACAACTTTACTTATACTAGAAATCTTCAAAACAAAACAAAATCAAGCAACATGTAATTAATCACCAAGCAACTGATAACATGTGGTTGGAATCCCGAAGCCCTATACAATTATCAGTTAAGAATAAGGCAGAGGTTCAGAATACCAACCGCCAAGTCTTATAGAATTATTTGATAGCTTCGGAGACATACTGAAATTTGTAAGAAGATAAAAGACTTTAACAAAATCTGAGTTATCATGTGTTATTCAAAAATCAAACTCTAAATCAATCAACATATTACATGTTAAGAATATTAACTTTAATTCAAAAAGTACATATTGCATGTTAAGAATCAGTTCAGAAAACAAAACAATCAGCAAACAAAATTGAAGAACAAACATGAATTGGTTTTCAGGAAGAAATCATGCTCTCTCTGATGCGAATACAACTTATTAGCAAAGGGTATCAGCTATAAGAAAACAAAATGAAAGAAATCGTATGAATTGGTTCGGAAATAAACCCTAACTCGGCTCAGAAAATAAAACCCTAGTCAGTTTATTATCTATAAATTCTTTACATGAATTAAAGAAATCAAACACAAAGAAAATCAAAAACAAATTCTTTACAGGAAATTGGAAATCAAACAAACAGAAAATTAAAAACAAATCTTTACATGGGAGATTTATACCTGAGTTTGAAGTTGAGATGTAAATCTGCGCAGTCGAAGTTGAGATTTCTTGAGATATTTGAGGTTGAGGTGAAGTTGGGGTTTGACATCTGATTTTGAAGTGAAGTTGGGTTTGCAGATAAAATCTTCTCAGAAACATATACAAAGAAATAAATGAGAGAAATGAGAAAAAAGTTGGGTTTGTATTAAAATTCTTCTCATTCAAAATATAGAAGGATGTGCCAAAATTTAGGCGGGCAGTTTGAGTGGGAAACCTATAATCTGCATGAAATTGATCTTATAGTCGTTAGATTAAAATTTGGACAATCCCATTGGTTTAAAAAAAGCATACGGATTGAGAAGAAAACATAAAATTTGGTAAACCAAACAGGGCTGCTGACCGTTAGATTGGCTTATGATTTGATTTCGTTAAATTTGGTTCGTTAGATTACAAACAATTATAATAAAAATATTATAGGCATAAACTCTAAATTCTAGTGACTTAGGCTTCAAACGTGACCACGAACTATGAACCGTAAAGGTCCGAACTGGATTCTGACTTTCAATTTAGTAGGAGTGGACTAATATAAGTCGGAAACTTCGTAGGAACGATGAATCCGACCATTACTAGGAAAGATTTCGTCTGAATATTCTCTAAAACCTTAAACAAACCCTATTCTGGTAACTTCGAGAAAGAAAGTGGCTCCGAGATCAAAACCTGGCCTAGAGTGGACTAATATAAGTCAGAAATTTTGTTAGAACGATGAATCAGACCATTTACAGGTAAGGTTCCGTTGGAATATTCTGAAACCTTAAACAAACCTTTTCTGGAGACTTCGAGAAAGAAAGTGGCTCTGAGCTCGAAACCTAGCCGGGAGTGAACTAATATAAGTCGGAAACTTCGTAAGAACGATGAATATTGGTGAGATTCCGTAAGAATATTCTCCAAAACCTTAAACAAACCCTTTTCTTGCGACTTCGAGAAAGAAAGTGGCTCTGAGATCAAAGCCTGGCCCATAGTGGACTAATATAAGTCGAAAACTTCGTAAGAACGATGAATTCAACCATCTAGAGGTAAGATTCCATCAGAATATTCCCTGAAATGTTAAACACACCACGAAAATTTAAACAAACTGTCTTCTAGATATTTCTAATCAAACTCCAAAGGCCTAAATTTCTAGAATTTAGTGGGTGGATAAAGAAAATATATTTTTGGAGAAGTGGGAATTTTTTTGCAGAACTGAGATTTTTTTTGCAGAAGTGTTTATAACTCTACGACGACTCTTTTTTAAATGTTGCGAAAGAGGAGTTATAGAAGATCTATTTATTTTTTTCTCCTTATATTTTCAATCTTCCATCATAGTACCATCTATTTCAATCTCTAACCATCCATTTAATACAATATATTTTTTTTACCTTTAAAAATATTTATTTTATTTTGTTATCTTCTTTTCTTTTCCATTCCTTCGGAAATTAAAAGCACATCCTCTATATTTTGGTCCTTCATCTCCCGCAACACCATCAATCAAACAATTGCTTCAAAAAAATCAATCAAACCACCATCACTCAACATATCGAGCAAAAAGGAGCTTCCTAAGTTCATCATCAACAAATCTATTTCTTCTCCATCAACAGACCGATCTTCTTAATCTATGTTTACATCATCAACAAATCGAGCTTCTTAATCTATGTTAGTACCTTCTCGATCTGTTACACAGTTATGTTACTGATTGCATTAAAACTTGTAATATAGATTGCCCGAGTCTGCTGCTATGATGTATATTCATCCACGTCTCCTCTGATCCTTCATTAAATGCATTCATTCTTTTTAGACTTGACCGTCTGAGTCAATTAGACCACTCATTACACATGTCATTCATGTAACATTGTAGAAGGTGTCTCGATTCAGATGAAATCACCTTTACAAAGTATGATTCGGTGCTTCTACCTCATCACCTTATCATGAAACCATCCCTTGAGATGTCGACATATGGCCATCGAGTATTTTACCCTCTCAAAAAGCTTAGAAATCATAAAGGTTAATAGTATTTGGGAAGTGGGTAATGGTAAAAGTATAGTTATTCCAAAGTATAATTGGATACCCAAGACAAGTATTTTAACTGGTTGGCAGAATGAGGACTTAATATATGTTTCTGATCTAATGGACAATGCAGGTCAATTGAATGTGTCTTTGATAGATTCTGTTTTTCCACTTTTGATTGCATCTAGAATAAGATCCATATACATAAATGTAAAAAATCAGGATAAACTTAGGTGGGAGGGAACATAAAATGGGGAATCCACTACTAGATCAGTATATAGGTATTTGAGGGTGAAAACAGTTTCTGCTGATTTTGGTAATTTCGGGTGTGAGTGGGTGAGAAACGAGTCTAAACCCTCAACAATGTACTGCACGAGAGTACTTTAGATTCGAGAGATCAATCTGTACAAATTCGGCCTAAACCAAGAAATGGTCGTTCCTGACTTGCTTCGGTCACAAAGTGAAGGAGAAGGGTTGGTTTTGGGGAGGGAAGCAAAGAGAGTGATGAGACCAGAATAGTTGATTCTGGAAGAGTAGTTGATCAATGACTTGTATTAGTAAGTTGAAAGATAATAGATGGGAAAGCTAACAAATGATATCTGAGTGTTTTATGCTCCTGACCAAAGCATGTTGTTCGGTGGAAATAGGTAAGACCTATTTATACAAGTCAAAGTGAAACATACTCTGGTCTCATAAGAAATAGAAACAGATGAGTAAATGGGAGAAGGTGGTAACCGGCAAAGCCTGGAATTGATGTTCCATAATGAAGGAAAGATTTAAACCATTACTACTGGTATTTACTAACCGCCTCATTCTTATGATACTTGTCTTGTAACGTGCGTAGTGTACGCCGCACACTATAAACCGCTAAACCAATACCCTAATGAGCATCCCCTAGTTTGTGACATGTGTTGATGTCTCGAGTGTTTTCGTGGAAAACATGTAGCATGTTTCTGTTGTTTGGCAAGTTGAGCTTGGGAGACTTGCTGGCTCGGTAATGACCTTCGATGGTCGAGATTTTGCATCTTGAGATGAAAGGTAGCCGTTGATTATCGCAACCTTCCGCTTGGTAACTAGTGGCATGGAGACGTGGATGGCATGGCCTTGGCATGCTTTAAGGTACTGTCAAGTTTGGATTTTGGCATAGTTTGGTCACGGCCAAAATTAGTGTTTGACACCGTGGCTAAAGAATTTGCACCGTAGCCAAGTTGGTGTCGTGACCAAAAGTTTCCACAAGTTTGGTGGCGAACTTGTACGGCTAAGATCTGCATCTCAGGAGGAAGGTTATCCGTTGATTGTGGTTACCTTACGTTGGTATCCAGTGGCGTGGTCGGCATGCTCGTGTATGTTTTAGGTGTGGGAAAAATTAGGGTTTAGTACAAACCGTGCAGTTTTGGCATTGGGCCATAAGTTTCCACGCGTTAGATGGCGACCTTGGAAGGCTAAGATCTGCATCTCAGGTGGAAGGGTGGCCATTGGCAGCGTGCGTCTTGGAAGGGAAACGCTAGCGGCTTGGAAGGAAAGCGCTTGCATCTTGTAAGGAAGCCGTTGGAAGCATGCGTCTTGGAAGGGAAGCGCTTGCGGTTTGGTCTAATTTAGGGTTTGACATGCTGAAACCCTAATTAGCGCTCTTTACTAAAATCACCGTAGAATTCCAGTAAGGATTCGGATTTTGAAGGTCCGCCCCTCCATTCCAATCAGAAAAGAATTCTCTATCTCCGCACGCGGGAATATTTAGGTTTTTAGCTCATTTAGTGGGTGAAAATAGCCCGACAGTAAAACTTAGGAAGAATTCAGGAGGGATGGCGGCATGGCGAAAGTTAGGTTTTGGTGGCACAAGTCAAAGAATTTAGCGTTGTGGCCAAAAATTCGCCACAAGTATTTTAGTTCAGCAGATGGAAGGGTAACCGTTGATTATTGCAACCCTTCATTTTGGCAGCCATCGTCGTGCATGGCTTAGGCATGTGTTAGGCGCGGCCAAGCTAGGATTTTGGCGTTGTTTAGGCGCGGCCAAAATTAGGGTTTGGCGTTGGGCCAAAGGTTAGATGGCGACATTGGACGGTTAAGATCTGCATCTGGCATGGTTGGCATGCCTTAACACGGAAACGTGGCTTGCATGCCTTGGTGCGGAGACGTGGATAGCACGGCATGCCATTGGCACACGTGATGCGGCTGGCATGGTTGGCATGCCCTGGCATTGAGACGTGGCTGGCATGGTTTGCCATTGGCACGGTGGTGCGGTCGGCTGGCATGGTTGGAAGTTCTTGGCGCGGAGATGTGGCTGGCATGGTTTGCCATTGGCACGGTGGTGCGGCTGGCATGGTTTTCCATTGGCACGGTGGTGATGCTGGCATTCCATGGCGCGGAGGCGTGGATGTCATGGTTTTCCATTGGTACGGTGGTGCGGCTGGCATGCCTTGGCGCGGAGACGTGGCTGGCATGGTTCTCCATTGACACGGTGGTGCGGCTGGCATGGTTGGCATGCCTTGGCACGGAGACGTGGCTGGCATGGTTTTCCATTGGCACAGTGGTGCGGCTGGCATGGTTGGCATGCCTTGGCCCGGAAACGTGGCTGGCATGGTTTTCCATTGGCATGGTGGTGTAAGAATTTAGGGTTTGGTATATATGAAGGTGATATCGATCAATACTAAGGGTTCTCCCTTGGAACATGACACATGAATAAAAAAAAGGTACCCCGGTAATTATTACGTAGGCATGTTGATTGGTTCTATAAATGCGCTAGTGGTCGTAGTGACATCATGTCATATGTACGATTTTAACCCTAAGCTAAAAACCTGTTGGATATTTTCGTCAAACCCTTGAATGCAGTCATTTATGCAGCTTTCGGGGTTCAACCTGTACAGAAATTTGGACATGGAGCCCCCTGGGAAGAATGCGAGACGCTGTCTCGCGGAATTTTTTCCCGTTGAAGGGTTTCCATGACAGTTAGAAAACCTGTACAGAAATTCTATTTCTCCAATGGACACATTGACGAAGAGGCGTTTCTGTTCACTCTGAAAGGACTCATGCAAAGATGAAAAGTCATCTTCAAAGGGTGTGTTTTCCCTTTAAATATCAGACTTGTTTTCTTCCAAAATTATATCTCAATCTTCTCTGTCTTCTTCTAACAAGCATCATCAGTTTCAAAACCAGTGTGTTCCTGGTTGGATCAAGGTTGTACAAGCTTTGAATCCAACATCTGTTGTGGGGCTTCAAGTATCTTGACGACAATATTTTTTGACCTGTTTGTACAATTTTTCCTCTTTGGGAAAGGGTCGAATAATTGTCTAAAATAATCTTCTCATAAGATCCTTGAACCCTAATACAACAATTCTTTTCACCCTGTTTTAGTACTATTTTTCCAACAGAGTTTTCGACAATTATTATCGACATGGAGGGTGAATCTTCAATGGCTGCTGCGCAATCAATGCAAGTCATGAATCAGACTTTTAATAGGTTAGAACGGTTTGAAGGAGAGGGTTTTACTCGCTGGCAGGAAACTCTCAAATTCAATCTTATGTTTCTGAAACTTTGGTACATTCTGGAGGATGGGTTAGAGGTTATTCCTCCTGCTACTGACAAGGACGATGAAGAATTGAAGAGAAAGCGAAAGAAGCGTGAAGAAGATGATTTCATTTGCCGAGGTCACATTCTGAATGCTTTGGGGTTGAACGTTTACAATGCGCATCGTACTTATGGAACTGCAAAGGAACTATGGACTGCACTGGAAAACAAATATAAGATTTCTGAGGCCAGTAACAGGAAGTTCCTGGTTTGCAATTTTATGGATTGGAAAATGGTTGACAGTAAGTCTATCATTGCCCAGGTCAGTGATCTTTTGCTTATTGTTAATCATCTTAAAGATGCTGGTATTGATCTTGTAAGTTCATTCATTGTTGGGGTTATTATTTCTCGTCTCCCCCCTTCATGGAATAGTTACAAGAAGAAACTTAAGCATGCTGAAACTGACTATGACTTAGAGGGCTTGCAGCGTCATCTTCGCATTGAAGAAGATGCTCGTAAGCGTGAGATTAAGGATAGTCAACAAACTGAAAATCATTCTAAGATTAATCATGTCCAAGAATCGAAAACTTCGAATTCTTTGAAAGTTCAGAATGATTCTCAGTTTAAGAAGCAAGATCCAAACAAGAAGGGTAAGAAAAGGGGCCCTTGCTTCTTTTGTAAGAAACCCGGCCATATTGCTCGTGACTGTCGTCAAAAGCTCAAGAAACAAAAGGATACAAATATGGTCGATGATTCTAAACTTGTCATTGTTGTAAAAGAAGCCAATACTGTTGCAGATCATGGAAGTGGATGGTGGTACGATACTGGTGCAACCATTCATATCTGTAAAGACCGAAATCTTTACAAGACATATGAGCCTGTTTTCGGAGTAGATGTGATTTCTGCAAATCGTCTTCCTAGTAAAGTACATGGCAAAGGAACTGTTGAACTCAAGTTTACTTCTGGAAAGATCATTACCCTTACCAATGTATTACATGTCCCTGACATATGTAAAAACCTTGTTTCTGGAAACCTTGTTAACAAGGCAGGTTTCGAGGATAAGTTTGGATCTGATAAGTTTGTACTGTCCAAAAACGGAAAGTTTATTGGACAAGGATACCCATGTAACGGAATGGTTAAGCTTAATTTAATGAATAATGTTTCTGCTTATATTGTTGACTCTGTTGATTTATGGCATGCTAGACTAGGACATGTGAATTATGGTTATCTTAGAAACATGAACAAATTAGGATTAATTTCCAATTGCAACTTTGATAATGTTTCTAAGTGTGAAATATGTGTGCAAGCGAAGATAACTAGGATATCTTTTAAATCTGTTGTAAGAAACTCTTCCTTACTTGAATTAGTGCATAGTGATGTTGGTGATTTGAAAAATCAAGTTACTCGTGGTGGTCACAAATATTATGTCACTTTTATTGAGGATAGTACTAGATATGCCTATACTTACTTGATGAAATCTAAGGATGAAGTCTTTGACAAATTTAGAATTTACAAAGCCGAAGTAGAAACACAATTAGAACAGAAAATTAAAGTATTACGTTCTGATTGTGGTGGTGAATATTATCCTACCGAATTTACTGTATTTTGTCAAGAGCATGGTTTAATACATGAATTTACTGCACCATATACACCTCAACAAAATGGTATTGCTGAAAGAAAGAATAGGACTTTGATTGACATGGTTAATGCTATGCTTATTAGTTCTGGTTTGCCTAATTCTTTGTGGGGTGAAGCCATGTTGTCTGCATGCTATATTTTGAATATAGTACCTTTGAAAAAGAAGAATGTTTCCCCTTATGAACTTTGGTTTAAAAGGAAACCCAATTTGAAAAGACTCAAAGCATGGGATTGTCTAGCATATGTTAGAAAACCCGAACCTAAACGACCAAAGTTAGGAAATAGAGCTTATAAGTGTGCTTTCGTTGGATACTCGCTTAATAGTATTACTTACAGATGTTTAATCCTTGACACTTTTGAGATTATAGAATCTGTAGACGTTGAATTTTTTGAAAGCATGACAAGAACAAGTTCTCAGTCACTACCCACTGAAAACCCATTGTTACCAAGTCTAGAACCAATGGAGATTGATAACAATGATGAACCTTCCTCCTCTATACAAAACAATGATATTTCAGTTCCTACTGAAAATATTGAACCTAGGAAAAGTAAGAGAGGAAGAATAGAGAAAAGGCCTGACCCAGATTTCAAATATTACCTTGTAGAGGGTGATAAGAATGAAATTCTTAGCACTACCGTGTATAATATGCATGATGAATGTGATCCTAAAACCTATGCTGAGGCAATAAGCTCCAAAGATGCTAATTTCTGGAAAGAAGCTATCGATGATGAAAAGCATTCCAATTTGACAAATGGAACTTGGATATATTGTGATTTACCTCCTGGTGCTAAGGCAATAGGATGTAAATGGATATTCAAGAGAAAGTTGAATGTTGATGGTACCATTGATAAGTTTAATGCCAGATTGGTTGCTCAGGGTTACAAACAACAACATGGTATTGATTACTTTGATACATATGCACCTGTTGCACGAATCACATCTATTCGTTGCTTGATTGCACTAGCCTCTATTCATAAGCTAGTTATACATCAAATGGATGTCAAAACCGCTTTTCTAAATGGTGATTTAGAAGAAGAGATATATATGGAACAACCTGAAGGTTTCATATTGCCAGGCCAAGAGAAGAAAGTGTGTAAACTAGTGAAATCTCTCTATGGCTTAAAGAAAGCTCCCATGCAATGGCATGAGAAGTTTGACAAAGTAGCTTTGTCATATGGTTTTGTTGTGAATGATGCTGATAAATGTATCTATAGTAAACAAGATAAATCTGAGTGTGTGATTATCTGTTTGTATGTTGATGGCATGCTTATTTTTGGGACTGACTTGTCAATTGTGGAGGAAACTAAGAAATTCCTCAGTTCTAACTTTGACATGAAAGATTAGGGGAGGCTGATGTGATCTTAGGAATCAAAATCCTAAGAAAGGGAGATGAGTTGGTTTTAACCCAATCTCATTACATTGAGAAATTTCTCAAGAAATATGGTCATTTTGATGACAAAGCAGCACCTACCCCTCTAGATCCCGGTGTGAAGTTAATGAAGAACACTGAAAGGGCTTATAAACAACTTGAGTATTCAAGTGTTGTTGGTAGTCTTATGTATGCCATGCATTGCACAATACCGGACATAGCCCAAGCGGTGGGAGTGCTATGTCATTTCCCAAGTAACCATGGAATTGAACATTGGAAGGCAATTTCAAGAGTGTTGGCTTACTTGAAGGGAACCATAAACTATGGTTTACACTTCGAGAGATATCCCGCTGTATTGGAAGGATACAGTGATGCGAACTGGAACAATGTAGAATCCAAATCTAAATCTACCAGTGGATGGATATTTACATTGGGAGGTGCTGCTGTGTCTTGGAGTTCGAAGAAGCAGACCTGTATTGCTGACTCAACAATGTTGTCAGAATTAATTGCACTAACAGATGCATGTAAAGAGGCAGAATGGCTTAGAAACTTACTAGTAGAAATCCCATTATGGATGAAGCCAACTCCCTCTGTTATGATTAGCTGTGACAATCAGGCTACGATCTATAAGGTCTCAAACAAGACTTATAATGGAAAGTCAAGACATGCTAGTCTTAGACATCATATTGTCAGGCAATTACTCAAGAAGGGAGTAGTTGCAGTAAACTATATTGAATCGAAAAAGAACTTGGCAGATCCTTTCACAAAGTGTCTACCAAAGGATGTGCATTCAATAAAGTGTAAGGAGATGGGACTCAGGTCTATTTAATCACCAATAATGGGAACCCAACTTATGTTATATCTTGAAAAAGATAAACTAAGTTCAGTGTGGTACTAACAAGTTATTGCAGTGGTTGTGGTACACTAAACTAAAATTTCCCATTTTCCTTGTAGTGTACGGATTCTGCATGATCTTAGGGATGGATGAAAATCCTTAATAAGTCTAACTTTTATCACAAGGTGTCTCGCAGAAACACCTTCGAGACTTACCTATATGAGTGTTTGGAAATCAGTCTGTTTCCTATGAGATTTAGACCGTTCTCAGAAAAGGACTCATGAATTTCAGGAGAAAGCACAGGGCCATTAATGTGCGAGCTATGGAACACACTATTCCCATGAAATCAATATATGTGGAGGTTCCGGCTTTATCACAAGGGGTACTTGGTTCAAGATTAAATTCACCATAGGACCTCGATGAAGCTTTGAATATCTTACACTAAGTGGAGGTTCAAACCCAGAAGGTACCTATCATTTATGTATTGATCTCGACGATGATGCTTTGTCTCAACTTAGCTTGAACTACGTTGGCTTGATCCCACTCGGGTAAGTAGGCAGTCACTTTGGTGATGCAGTCACTCCAGTTTCAAATTTTTTATTTATTTTATTTTATTTTGGTTTTTTGAAAATAAGAGGAGAATGTTGGATATTTTCGTCAAACCCTTGAATGCAGTCATTTATGCAGCTTTCGGGGTTCGACCTGTACATAAATTCTATTTCTCCAATGGACACATTGACGAAGAGGCGTTTCTGTTCACTCTGAAATGGAATATATTCTATTTTCAAAAACCCAGAAAAAAACCAGTTACGGTTGGTATAATTTGTTACCTTACGAACCGTAGGGAACTTACGCTTCGTAACTTGGGTACAATACCAACCGTATAAGAATCAAAAAATGGAATATATATAAGTATTTGGTCAATAATCATAATGTTTCGTACTATGTGCAGGACATCTGAATCATTCTCACCAATATGCTTGCCAAGATTTAATCCAATGGCGTTTCTATATGCATATGTGCAATATCTTGATGTGAGTGACATTGAAGTCCTGTCAGTTGTCAGATAGATGTGGAATGGATACATTCTCAGCTTACTTTTTTGTATGGGTGGTTTCTTTGTTCTAAGATGTTGCATCGAGCTCATCTATTAGGGAAATGTATCCGGATCTATTATTCATAATTGGCTACTGCTATGTGTGATCTGACACCATTCTTGGATTTCCTTAATGAACTGATGCTGTGTCCATGTGATATTTACGTTGCTTAGGTTTTGGTTCTGTACATGACATCTTTAAATTGTGGCTTGGCAGGTAGATACGTACTTAATGTTGCTTACGACTAGTTCAGATGCCTTTTATCATCTTAAGGACTGTTGGTAAACCACGTAACTAACCTACGGTTGGTAACTAGTGAATACAAACCAACCGTAACTAACCTACGGTTGGTAACTAGTGAATCGAAACCAACCGTAACTACAGTACGGTTGGTAAGTTATCTTAACTTTTGAACCGTACATAACTATTTGATAAGTTGTTAACATTCAGGATGATTTACGGTTGGTTAGTTTAATTGAGTTTCAAACCGTAACTCAATTACGGTTGATAAATATGATGCAAATAAAAACCGTAACTGAACATATTCTCAAAACTAAGAACTTACGGTTGGTATTTGAGTTTATTACCAACCGTAACTAGCATAAACCCAGAAATTTTGATTTCAATTTTCAATTAAAACCCTAATTTTTGATACAAAATTAACTTAAATCCAACACGATAAACTAAACCCTAACTGGGTTTTTCCAAACATTTTTCAAATCGCCGATTAATCGAAGACGATGACATTTTTGGTTTTAATGGAGGTTAGGGTTGATGGAGGAGAAGAGAAGATGAAGAAGAAGATGAAAAAAAAACTAATTTGATTTTGGTTAATTAAAAAAATTGATTTGATTTTGGTTAATTTAATGTGAAAGGGTAATCTAGTCAATCTACACCCCTATAGGACACCCCCTAACCAATAAAAGGGACATTGCTATCACACTTGACGCCCCTCTACCATTTCATGACGCCCCTTTACCAAGCTTGTAAAAAAATAAGTATCACACATCATATGAGAATTTAACGGATACATTAGATAAGAAGGTATGGGCGGCACGACATTGAGGTTCAAAACAAACTTTTTCCTTCTAATTGGCCGACTTGGGAGGCCTTTTAACAATTTCATGAGATAAAAATAAACCTTAATACAATCAAACAAACTAGGCAAATATCTTCCGATCGTGGAAACTTACCAAAACATGTCCAAATTGTTCAAATAATAATAAAAGAAGAAAAGGTCCATACAAACACCAGCAACTTCGCTTTACCTTTTATACTTACTGCTCCATTGTTGCTTCAATTCTTAGCAGAACTTCATCTACTTTTGCTCTCAATACACCAATAGCAGTGTCAAGGTCGTCCTCATGCACTGGATCATGTAAATCGGTAATACCAAGTGGACCAATATACTTTGATGTAATGATTCCTCCCGTCATAGGATTTTTAGTAGAACTGCGCATTGCTTTAAGGAATGCCCAAGCATGCTCTTCGGTCGTCATGTTACCATTCTCTATAGCACGAGCTTCCTTATCCAAATTATCATTTTGGTCAGGAAAAAATGAATAATTCAGCAATATCTCATATGCGTCAGCTGCACCTGCTCCATGACTCGTATACCCCACAGATCCAAGATTATCATAGATATTCAATGAGTTCCCACCAAAAAGGTGGACATCAAGAATCTCATGATAATCTTCATTGTTAGCATAATACATACTAGGGACAAATATAGGATCACTAGGCGCAACCTAATTTAAACAGCAAAAGAAAACACAATTATAAGCATAAGATAAAACAATTATCATTTTTTTAATGAAGTTTATACATAAATGTTATTTAGTCAAGAAAAATCAACCAACTCACCTTATTCTTATTAAAGACGTATGAGCCGAACACAATACCGCACTCCTCACCTCTCATGTTACAATCTTGTGGTAGACCCCATTTCTTCAAATCATCAGGGGAAAAGACATGCTTCTTGAGAATTTTACAAGTCTTGATAGCACACTTTAGGGGAGTCCAAAATTTATATATAACCTGAACAATATGGCCAATAGATTTTATTAGAAGTGAAAGGTTTTTCCTTGTTTACCCAGAGAAGGTGAGGAACTGAATTTATAATCAGAAGATCTTACTGTACAATACTACATTGAATGGTGACATATTCAGATATTCTTAACATCTCCTATATTATATCCTATAATACACAGACTAATATGGTAACATATACACAAGGTAATCTCCAATATCTGTGAATATTTTCTGGAAATATCGACATATGGATTGACTGCACATATCACCTATCACATGCTTTCACAGTACTTAACATAATCTCAATCAAATTTAAATGAAAAGAAATTACTGATTACCTTTGGCCTTAGATATTCAATGATGTACTCATACCAAACATTAGTGCCATGAACTGCTGCTAACATATCGTTTCCTAGCGAGAAAAGTTTTGGAGAATCTTGAAGGTATGCATCTTCTTTTCTCAGCTTTCGCATTTTCTTTTTAGTGTTTGAGTCCTTCCACTCAAATGACAATCCATCCACCACAAAATACAGTCCGGTTGTATTAATGCCAGAAATTATAGTGGTTCCAATAAAGGGTACCCTAACCTTCGTTTCTGCAAAGACAAAGTAACAAAGTATTTAGGATCTTCCTTTAAAATGTCACCCCAAACCACTAATAAAAATGCATATAAGAGTCGAATAATTTAGCTCAACATGACGAAATATAATGATAAAATGAGCTAACAAGAACAAAACTATTAGTTCCAGCAGTGCATCAGAAATTCAGCTGCAGCAATAGCTTCAGTGGCAAAATGAGCACAGAATGAACAATAATCGATCCTCACTCTGTCAAGATAGACAGGTGGAGGACAGGGTATTTTCTTTGCCATAAAAAAGAACACCACCAGTTACCTGATGTTGAGAATATACATTTCTAAGTTTGGGTTTGACTCCATCTCAGATTGGTGTCTTTCTAAGGGATTCACAATTTCACAGGGTACTGCTCAGGTTAAGAGTGAATCTCCACTGCTGGCATTTGTTGCATCTAGGTAAAATCGTATTACTGTTGGGAACTTAGTTAACAGTGAGAGCTGAATTCTCAATTCCTGTAGTGGCCTAGTGGGCACAAGAGCTGTAATATCTAAGAGCTATAGAGAATCTAAGCAACATTTAAGGACTCATTTTGAATCAGATCGAAGATAAGTATCTTCTTTAGATTTTTTTCAGTTACTAAATATTCTTCAAATCTATAACTAGTACTACTCTTAAGTCAAATATGATGCATAATAGTCATCTGCTGCAGCACTACTACAGAACAAGTTCAATAGGATATCTATAGAAGTGGAGGCAAGTAAATTGAATTTAAAATTGTTTAAGAACAGATCATCGAATTCTTATGTCACGCCACCATAATTGACTATGTTATCCTACATCTTTTTCTGATCATTAGAAGGATAAACAACCATACACAAGACATTACAAACATATATCTAGACTACAAAACTGTATCAGTTTAATGCAAAACTTATTCATGGTATAACATTTTTCAGTCAGTGTATTCAGAGTGTTTTTCGATTACTATATTATAGCTTACAAACATACAATGACTACTCTAAAGTCAAATCTGATGCATAATGTTCATCTTTGAACAAAATTATTAAATCTTGCAAGCTTTAACCTGTTAAAGTAATTTCTCATGTTTAAAATGCTATCCTGTTTAAGCTAAAAAGTGCTTAGCTTCCTAACAATCTGCTGCATTCCAGTGTTGAAATGCTTGGATTTTAATCAAATTACCATTAGCTCATAAAGCTTAACATGTCCTGTTTGTAATCTGAAATTCCTCTTAAAAACTCTCTAAGTAGCTGGTGCGAGCTATTTCAAGTACTGATTTGACCTGCGCGTGAGTATTAATGAATAGCTTTGAAGTTTGAACAGTTACTAATCTACAGGCAACACAAGAAGATAAGCATCGTTGCTTAAAATCATCTTATAATGCTTATCTTTGAGCGGAAACTCTTGATATCCATTTCATAGACCTAATGCCCAACAGTTATCCCTGAATCAATGCAATTGAATTAACTTTCATCCTTATATCTTTGGGCTATATCATAATGTTCATGTTTGAACAAAGTTTTAGATCTTGGAAGCTTTAACCCCCTACATTAATTTTCTTTTCTAGATCATAAGAAGGATAAATAGAACCAACCCCTGTATGAGTTGCAGGGTTGTTGGTCCTCCTTTCTACTCCCATTTCATGACATAACCATACATAAAGACAATGCAAACATATATCTAGACTACAAAAGTCTACCAGTCAAGATTAAAACTTGCTCATGGTAAACATTTTCAGTCAGTGTACTTAAACTATTTACCAGACTAGGTTCCTTGAGAAGCCAAACAGACCAACATGTCAAAACAGGAAGGGAACATATTTATATATCCAGCAAAATGTAAAATACTTCACAGAGCATCTATATGAATATGGTAGGAAAATGTATTTGATTCATTAGCTATTATTACTTACTAGGAGTGTAAGCGACGTCCTTAGCTTTTATCCCGCCATCATATTGAAAGCACACTCTGTCTTCAGAACTGTTCTTTAAAATTTCCCCTTCTTTTATAGCACTTAAACTTCCATGACGATCACTGCAGATGGAGTTTTTGCTTCCATTTAAGATTGAACTAGGCAGGCATACAGGTACAAATAATCAATGTAGATAGAGTTAGAACTTACAATTTCTTAGTGGCTTGAGCAATCTCGGCTAAGTCAGATCCACCTCGAGGTTCATTTCTTGTTACATCATAAACCTGCAAGTACATTAAATTGATTTTTCATCCAAATTAATTTTGGTGAGCAGAGCAAAAGAGACTTTCTAATGGCAAGTTATTCAAAATATGTAAATCCTGATTCAAGATATGCTGTTGTACAGAATATGATGAATCCATAATGATAACTCTCCCGAAAAAAACAAAAAAAAAAATACATCAAAAGATAAATCTGAGGAGGCTTTGCCACTTTAGTTCAGCTATGGACTAGAATATGGAGACGAAGCATTTTATGTGTACAAGAGTTTTGTATACATCCACTCTAGTTCAACTTATGCTTGCCATGTTTAAGCTACTGTTGATTTGAATTCTCAATAGAGAGAATGCATTGCTCATTTTTGTACTCCTAGCAAGGCATTAGCATGTTTCCATAGATCTAACTAAATATTCAATTATAGACAGAATGGTAAACAGTCTAATGTTTGAGCTTTCTCAAATTGAACTACCTACCTAACAAAGGCTTATACACATCCAAGTTGGCATTTACAGAGATATGGGAAATGCCTCACTAATCGATTGCAGTTATTCACCTAGAGATAAGGTTTCTGCCAACTCCGTAGCACATTACTGTGAATAAAATGGTCTCCAAACTCTTTAACACACAACTGAGAGCCAATAAAAATGAGAACAGAAACTTTGGCCCTCATTTACAAATTTTATCACAGCAGACGATAAATGAGTGAATAAAATACATGTTGCAAACGCAGGCACAGGAGGGAGGCAACATGTTTCTATGTACACTAACCTTAATAACCTCTCCGTCAATTCCATGCACAGTTTTAATTTTCACATCTGTAACTCGATCAACTTCATTGTCTGACATAAGCATATCCCTCATAAGAGCAGTCTTGTTCAAGATCAGGGAAGGAGTTCCAGTTGGCTCGATTTTCTTCGCAGTGGGGTTAAAATCGAGTACATCAGCTGTTCCTAAAATAGAAACTGGCTCCTGAAGATTCAAATGCAAGCCAATCAGCAAATAATTAAAATCTAAGATAGAATTTATTGGTAAGGTAAAAAACTTATAAAGGGAAAGACAGACAAGTAACATTTGTAGCATTCAATTTATCGGTCGTCTTTTTAATGTCATACATTTGTTGTACCAAAAATAAAATGTCCTAAGTTCCATGTTGCTGAACATGAGAGTCAATGGAGGAACAAAATTCACATTTTCCTGATGTTTGACCAGATGCCCAAAAGCAAATGCAGCATGCATTTTAGACATTTGATTTTTAACTTAAAAAGGACACATCAGACCTTGTTGCCAGCCAAACCCCGTACGGCAACAACTCCAGTACCGGAAGGTGCAAGAGGGCCATAAAACGTTGCAAGACAGGGTTTGTCCTTCCGTATAGATTTCAGCATTTTTTGCTGTCCATGGGACTGATAGATAAGTGCTGTTTGCTACCTTCTCCAACCAACTGAAACAATGATAGGATCTCTTGTTTTCTGCATTACGTGGAAACTGCCACGGTGTTCGATACAGAAATAATACATGAGGATGCAGGAATGGTAAGAAGGGAATTCCATTGGGTTTAAAATAACCAGTCATAAACAGATAAGGTTTTCAAAAGGTTTTAACCTGGATAAGAGAACCCAAATAACCTGTTTGCACTTTGCACTACTATTATGTATAACTGTCTACTCTGGGTAAATTGCAGATGGTGTGATGAACAACACAACATATTTTGGAGTAAGTCAAAAACATAGAATAGGAATTTAACCTGCATATGTCCAACATTATCTTCTGCACGACTGGAACCTCCAACGAGAATAGGCTGACAAGGATCATGATTGGTAACCATCTCAATCTCCAAGCGGGGTTCCTTATCAATATTGTTGTGCTCTATATCAATCTGCATCTGGTCAAAGTATTTATTTCAATAAAAAGTACGAAAATCATTATTGCCTTTTCAAAGAGTAGGATATAGATATGAAACAAAACGTAGAAACTAAAATATCTCCAGTGACTACCTGCTTATCGGTGCTGTCAACAAGAGGTAAAGGGCAAAGGTCAGCTGAGAGTGTAACATCAGCTAAAGGGTAATCACCAACACCAGCAATATGCACCTGGAACAATACCAACTAAGTAAGCCCATCAAGCATTTGCACAAGAAGGGAAAACAAAAGGTATATAACATGGGAAAAAAAAATCTAATTCATGAACTGGAAACATGACCAAAATATCAAAGGACTGGAACCACTAATTTTGTGAACATCTTTTCTTCTCGTTCTTCAGTTAATGAGCTCTGTATCGAAGCACAGGAATTCTAGAAAAAGCTGAACTGAAACTGGTACTTTCTATTTTCTTCTCAGATACATAACTTTACATAAATTAAGATGATACATAAGAAAATAAAGACAGGGTACAAAATGGTCCATAAATGAAACTTACCATGCACAAGAAATCTTCTGCATGGTTGGTGGAAGATTAACATCACAGGCATGATGAGTTTAAGCAGTACATACCAACCAAAAACTAGTTCTTTTAGCAGTACATGTTAAATGTAGTGTATGATACATCAGCAAAAAAATCCCACAAGCATATACTATATACATATTGATATGTACTGTTATCACAGGCCTGATAAGTGTACCGAAGAAGATGTTATTCTTTTGAATTATTATGTATAACTGGTGTGATGAACAACACAATATATTTTGGAGAAAAGTAAGACTTAGAATAGGAATTTAACCTGCTTTTGTCCAACATTTTCTTCTGAACAACTGACACCTCCAACGAGAATAGGCTGACAAGGATCGTGATTGGTAACCGTCTCAATCTCCAAGTGGGGTTCCTTATCAATATCACTGCGCTCTATATTTATCTGCCTCTGGTCAAAGTATTTATTCCAACAAAACACTACGAAAATCAATTATCATCAAAGAGTAGGATATAGAATCATATATATGAAGAGTTATGTATTGCAAACAAAGCTTAGAAACTAAAATATCTCCAATGACTACCTGCTTCTCATTGCCGTCAACAGGAGGTAAAGGGCAAAGGTCAGCTGAGAGTGTAGCATCAGCTGAAGGGTAATCCCCGACACCAGCAATATGCACCTGGAACAATACTAACTAAGTAAGCCCATCAAGCATTTGCACAATAAGGGAAAACAAAAGGTATGCACAAGAAGGGAAAACAAAAGGTATGCACAAGAAGGGAAAACAAAAGTTATATAAGTACATAACAGAAAAATCAGCAAAACATGGAAAAAAAAATCTAATGCATGAACCGGAAAGATGACCAAAATATAAAAGGACTCGAACCACTTATCATCAAACTTAACTACTGTCATATTTTATTTTTATGAACCTCTTTTCTTCTCGTTCTTCAGTTAATGAGCTCTATATAGAAGCACAGGAATTCTGGAAAAAGCTGAACTGAAACTGGTACTTTCTATTTTCTTCTCAGATACAAAACATTGCATAAACTAAGATAATATACAAGAAATTAAAGACACGGTACAAAATGGTCTTAAGATGAAACTTACTATGCAAAAGTATGAGCAAAATGTGATTAGGAGAATGTTTTAAAGGTCAGATTCGTGTACGCTCTTATGAACAAAATAGACAGAACAAGCAAAATATGATCAATGAAGGTGCCTCTAGGCTCTAGTTCCAACTGGTGATGGAAATAAAAAGCAAGTTTTTCATCAGTTAAGGTAGCTGAAAAATGTACCTTAGTTACTTTCTTGATATCACAACCTCGAAGATAATCGTACAAAATTATGTCTCTCTTGCATTTTCTATCCATACGCACGTTTTCTAGAGAAGTGACATCCTCAAAATGATCTACCAGCAAATAAGGATGCACAGCACGCCATGAAAAAGTATGAAATTCCAAAACCGATAAGAAGTTTTCCAATTTGTCAGTTTCATTCTTCTGATACCTGGATAAGAAATCATGATCGAGACTCCTTAATTTACTTTCATTTTGTTGTACCCTTTCTGTAAATCCCATGAATTTATACATGTACATTATAACAAGATTTCAGATGATAGGCACAAGAACAGTATGTTGGTCCAAAAATACTTACATTCCATGATGAAGACCAGAGAAGCAGCATTTCAATTATCCTAGCCGACCCTTATTCTCTTCTTCTCCTCTCCCCCTCCCTCACACTTCCTCCATTAACGACAGTGAGAAAAAAAAATCATCTGATTCATCGTCGAAATCATCGATGCGAAAACGTTAAAGCCCCCTACTCTAAGTTGGGTTTTAGTTTAATTTGATGTTCTGCTGAAAATTAGGGTTTGAATCGAAGAAATATATTTCTCAGAATGGTAATCGTTAACCACGAAGTTTGAATGTTTAACAATTTTTCATAGTTGCTTAACGATTTTTCATGTTTGGTTAACGATATTTGATATGCATGATGTACTTTTGAGGAATCGTCAACCATGACTGTGGTGGAGAAAATGATTCCTGCTGTATTTTTTTTTTTTTTTTGGTTTGAATCGGTAGCTAATTCATGTTTGTTTAACGATTCTTGACGTGCATGTTTAAATCGTTAACCAATTGTTAAGGATTGAACGATTCATGTGCAATGTATTTTGAACCACCACTCTGTTGGAATTATTGGAAAAGTCGTCCACATAATAGCCACAGGTTAACGACCTTTGTGGACGACGAATTATATTAGTGGACCACTCCACATAATAGCCACCTAATTTCCTTGCCAAGATGCTCTTAAGTAACTAATGACCCTATTGCGTCAAAATGCATGTGCAGTTCTGCAGGTTTTGTAATCAACTAGCCAGACAGACACTGACAAGTGACAAGCACAAACAGATAGATATGATGAGAAAAATGCAGAAAAGCTAAGTAAAGATTTGAAAATTAGACTAATTTAATTGTTTAATATCCCACCTAATTTCCTTTTTCCTTGGATTCGTAAATATCAATATCATATCTTGATATAAAATTCAAAATCAGATGGTAGGCCATTGAGAATGATGATCCAAAGTGTCATTGTCTATGAATCTACATGAGGCGTAAAGCTTCCAAAATGTGCTCTAGGAATGCACGTTTCGTTGAGTGTTAGGTTGTCTTGAGGGAATACCAGTGTCAGTGGACACCATTGAGGATGATGATACAGAGTGTTATTGTCTTTGTGGACGACGAATTTTATTAGTGGACGACTCCACTCTCTTCACTTATAGTTGTTCTGTTTCAAAATTAGGAAGAGTCGTCAATATTAGAGACGTACGTAACAACAACTCTCATTCAAAAAAAAGAGTCGTCAATAATTTCAAAGTTGTTTGACGATTTTTCATAGTGGCATCTGAGAGTCGTCAGTTTGTTCGAACATGAATGACGATTTTTCATACAGAAAGTTAGAATTGTTCATAAATGTCATAAATACCTAACGACTCTTTAGGGTCGTTAGTTTATTTTACTCCCGACAAAATGACCCTCACTCTGAGTAGTTGCATGGTGTCCATGAATCGACCACTTGGAGTACCATTCTTGCAATTTGAAGAGTATAGGAAGTTTACCTGATTGTTTTGAGCTCCGGGTTCGTCATATGGATGATTGGTTCCTTCATTTTGAGCAATAGGATTTTCATTTGCACCATTTATCAAAGCTTCCTCTATTAACATCTCTTCATCAAACATCCAATCCATAGGATTAGATGAGACAATCTCACCATCAACACAATCATTTATGTTGGTTGAATCTTCATTTAACTCATTTCCTCCACTACAATCACTCATTTCCAATAACCAAAATTTTCCACAAAACTCACTTTTTTCCTCTCTATCAAACCCAATTTTTTTTCTATAAACTCAGATTTTCGGTAAAAAATGATTTAATCTAACTTAAAAGATTAACAACTAATCTAACCTAATCAACTAATTAACAATAATTATTTTTGGGGGTAGTTTAGGCATTTTGAAAAATTAGGATAAGGGGTAGCACCAAAGTGCTATTGGGAGACCAACTATTCAGGCCCACAATTATTTTTTCTGTCCCCCAATTAATCCTTGATATAAAATTGTTGGATATTTGGATTGAATATATTTGATTGTTTGGATTGATTTCCTTTGAAATGGAGATGGGGAAATTATTTTCTCTCTATCTCTTCTATTTCGTTAACACAAAGATATTACATTCTCTTTATAAACTTGGTCAATATATGACTAAAGTAAAGAGTTACGTGTGGACCTCCTTTTCCCATACGTTTATCCTACACCAAAACAGATGCATTCTAATATGTAGAGTAAATAGGCTTGTATTCAAGACTTGTGCAAAAGAACAGAGTTCCCTGCATTCTATTTTGCATATGGAACATTACATTAACTCTCAACAAAAATAATAGCGTCGGGACCGGTAAAATTATGAATTTATCGCGATGTTAAATAATCGCATAAATTAATAATTATTAATTTATCAAAGTCTTGTAGATTTTTTATAAAAAAATTAACAAAATGAACCAATATACCTTATTCATCATGCAAATTATTATAGGTACGGTTGATGGATACTAATTTATTAGATACTAATCTTTAGTGGAAGTTAGTGAAAGCTAATTTCATGGATGACACCGCGTCAGAGAATCCAAGTGAAGCTTTAGATAATAAAGGCACTAAAGAATAACAAAATTTAATCAATGGGATTTTTTTTTAAACTACCCTATTTCAGATTTGTTGATTGGCGAAGAAATAATTGAGAGTGTCACGGGAAAAGACGAAAATGATGATGTAGAAGTCGAATATGAAAGTGTAGTTATAGAGCCACCTTCTCGTGAAAAATCTATCAAAGATGTGAAGATACCAAATAGGTTTTTATTGCTTCAGGAAACGACAACACCAGAAACTCTTCAAATATTGAGAAAAATCCAAGATAAAATTTAATGTGACATCAATTTTAAGAAAAACCAAGTTATAATTGAATCACTCTTTACTAAATTAGTATAAATATAAAACTAAATTTATATAAATTGGAGAGTTATTAATTTATAGGTTAGAATGGACCTATAAAAAGCTCAAATTAATTTAGCACATTGGCCCCGACTCGGAACTGATGAAATTTATTAATTTATCGTGATTATTAATTTATAGGGGTTCTACTGTAGAAGTCAACAGTAAAAGTCAGGAGGAGAACTATTTGGGCAAATTAACAAAGTGACCAATTTTCAGACCCCCTATTTATTAAAGCGGCCATTTTTTTTTGGCCGTTATATAAAATGACCTTTTTTTTTGTTAGTTTTCACATTAGGGCCCACGAAAATGGTCAACCAAGTTGATTTAGTTAATTTTTTATGTTGAAATTGACTATCGTGCCCCTATAAAACTGTAACAATAAAAGAAACCCACAACACTTTTTCTTCTTCTTCGTTTTCGTGTTCTGTTCTTGCCATTACAAACAAAATCAAAGAGAAAAAATTAAGTGGGGAGAAACTTTTTTGAAGGATAAAATACTAAGGCGGTTTTCAGATTTATTTGAAGGATTTAATGGTATAACAAAGATGGCCGGTTTTTGTTGCAAGTTAATATGATTATGTTGTTTGGGATTCTCTTCATGTTTTTTTCTTTCTTTTGATCATTAATCGATTAATGGGTTTTCATCAAACCGATGAAGGGTTATGCCAAAAAAATTGTTCTCACCCAAACATTGAAGAAAGCGGGTTTTCATTAATTTTCAATCTTAAATTTGAAAAGTAATCCTTGGAAGAACATGATATGTAATTAGGGTTCTAATTTGAAATGTAAATTTAACTTTATGGATTTTTTATTTGTTTAGCATTCTATTGTTATGCAGTCTGATTGCTGATGAAAAACAAGATTCAACATAGTTTGAAATTATTTGATTGCAGTGAATAATGAAGACTAGAATCCATTGTAGAAAGAACGTTTTAATCCTGTATGAGTCACCGAGCAACCTCGAAGACTGTTTATAACACTAACTTAACCTGGCGACTCACCTAAGGGGTTCAAATGATATTTACTAATTTAGATAACTTCCACCTGTCAACTTGACTTTTTTACTCGTTTTTTGAAAAAATCGGGATGAAAAATGTCAAACTCCGTCATTTTATATAATGTTTCAAAAAATCGACCACTTTTTTAATTATACTTCAAAAAGTTGGCTATTTTATGAGAAATCACAAAATATTTTGCTTCACAAAAAATTGACTTTTCTGCTTCTAGAAGTCGTTCTGAAAAGCAACTTCTTACTGTATAAACGAGCAGCAATTTAGTAGTAATAACTATTATAATGAATCCTATTATCAAGGCCACACCCATTTGGCTTTAGGGGCTGCATAGGATTCTAGTATCTTAAAAGTGTTAGGAGGAGACCTAATTAGTGTTAAAAGTCAGATTACCCTTTTAATCAACCTTATTACTAAAATAAAAATTAATTCAAAATTCAAAATTCAAAACCAAACTTAATTCGACAGTTTTTTTTCTCTTATTCCTTGTTTACGAGGAATCCGTCTCAAGGATCAAAATTTACATGGTTTGACAGTCCCATCAGAGGCGTTGGATCACACAATAGAGTTGGTTAAC
This sequence comes from Papaver bracteatum, assembly GCA_023529315.1. NCBI lineage: Eukaryota > Viridiplantae > Streptophyta > Magnoliopsida > Ranunculales > Papaveraceae > Papaver > Papaver bracteatum. The sequence goes on from JAJJWX010001771.1 coordinate 77,820, forward strand.
ATGTATCGGTGACCATAATGGGCAAGCCGGATTCACTCGCATCCATAATGGATAAGATATTGTTTTTTGTCTCTCTTTATATTTTCTTCCTCCCACTTGATACTTCTTCTAGAACAGACTTTTTGATATAGGAGTATTTAATCAATTAAAATATGAGTTGACAGTCATCATATTAATTTTGAATATTATTCTGGGAAAGTTTACAACACCAGAGATGAATTATGAATTCATAAAGAAATGCTGATATTTTCAGCTTTAATGGTTTGGTACCCAAAACATTTCCTCCCAGAATATGCTTTCTAGCTTCTAATGGTAAGGCGCCCATCGACTAACCATTTGTAGCCGAACTGAGAGTCAAACCATTGGATGCTAGCATTAAATATTTGTTTGACCTTTGTTTTTTTTTTTAAGATGCACCCAGTTTACACTCAGATGATATATGTTCACATTGTTATGATAACTCGTGTTTTGGTTGGGATATGAAGGTTTAGTGAGGAGACTCAACTTCAAAGAGTTTTTCTAATCTAGGAAGGCTAACCATTTAAATCTTTGACCGGTTTGACTAGGTGAAATGCCAAATTATTGGACGCGGGCTAAGGAGTGGCCAATAAGTAGACGCCGTGCGCCGAATGATTAGACTATTTTAGAGGGAATGTTGAACCACTATAGGGGTTGTGAGGTGGTTCAGAGTGACGTGGAATCATCATGAATCTTGAATGACCATAACACTTAGCCTTAACAAATGCCAAAGTTCTCGAGTTACGATTTCCGCCCAACGCCACAAAAACTATGAATATACAGTCCCAAAAAGACATGGAGGACTAATCGATATCAATGTCGGATCTTGATCATCTTGTCTGACCGTGACCCATTCTCTAATGATAGCAGAATCTTCTTCATAGGTGTAGGGAGTATCCACGGTGGTTTTTCGTATGAGCAATAGGTGCGAATGAAAGTGAAAGTTCAAATGTGTGTTATGAGTAAAAAAGAGATTAGATGAAGGTCTATCTATAAATCGTAAGGACCCAATGGCTAGTTTTTCAAACAAATAGCCATTAGTGTGTCTCAACCACATTTGTCAAAGTCGAAAAAATGCAATAAATACATTGATTGATTGAACTGACAGATTTACAGATAGGTTTCCCAACCTTTATAGCTCGTACGGCTGGTAACCCAGACGTGAACCAAACACAGGGATTCTGGAACACTAATACGGCTTAATGTTCATGTACACACAGCCACGGTATCAAATTACGGCTGGATGTTTATGAACTCCCAAACGTGTTTCCTTTTTTACGGCTTGGAACAAGCAAGTTCCCCACCGTAATTAGGTATAATGAATGGGACGGCCAATTATCCAAGCCGTAACTTAAAAAACCTAGAGTTTCCCCCTGAAATTTTAGGGATTTTTGCATCAATAAAGATGATATTGGGAGTTGATTATAAGGTTTCCTGAGTATTTTTGCGAAGGGTTTTATCATTTTTTTCAAAGTTTTTCAAAAAACTTTCACCAAAATTATCCTTTTCCTTCTTCAACATCCAGGATAATCAAGTTTTGATTTTTTAAAAATTAATCATTTGATTAGTCTAATCAATTTACTAATAGTAATTAGTCAACTTAATTAACACCAATCAAATTGAGGATAGATTAGGTATTATTCAAAATATCAGATAAGGGGTTATATGGATTACTATTTTTTGACCCTATGAAGCCCCCAAAATCCAAATGGGTGCATCGATCCCCAATAATAGGATTCATTCCAAATCTAAGGTGAGCATTTCTACAGTTGGAGAACTCGAAAATGGTGCTCCAATTGAGTTAACTTATGGCGAAATCAGTGTACAATGCAATCATGATCGTCTTATAGGCTAGGCAATTTCCTAGAGCTTGTAATGTTCAAATTGGATGGTATCCCATCCGCAACACTTTTTTTTTTTAAATTGTTTTTGTTATAAACGGCAATCTATTATATAGATGACCACTTTAGTGGAACCCTATTACTTGCGAACCAAGTATGTAAACTCTATAAATAGAGTCCTAAACCTTTGTGTTACACACTTTAATATAATTTCTCCCTTCTTCTTCCCCTTTATTTTGTGTCTCTTGTTCTTTGTTTTCTATATCACAATACGTTATCAGCATGTTGCTCTATCAATGGAAGCGGAGAAGACTAATCATATCCATATCTAATTTTTTTGTTATTGTAGATTTCTATGGTACACAAACCATATGGAAAGAGTTTGTATGTGATCGGATCACGGCATCACGCAAATCAAAACGAACAGTGGGGGTTGTGATCAGGATTATACCGTGTGTATTTTTGTTTTATTCCTTTTATACGCTAACCATTGTTTGTTTCTGTTGTATCTCAACAAGTTTTTTAAATTTTGTTTTGATTCGAACATGTAAAGCATCTTTCTCTTTTGACATAAACTGTATCCAACGTGTATACATACACATACACGGTGATAGTGGTGGAGTGAACGAATTATTCCATCATCAATATTAAAGAAGGTGTGTTTTCTTTACTTCACTTATCGGTGTACCACGTATCACCGTCTACTCCCTTCTTATGGATTTTATACCTCCTTGTATCCGACGGTGAGATTATAATTGATGTAATTCTCGGAGTTATGTTCGAGGGTATAACTAAAATCCGCTGGAAACCCTATAAAGATATGGTCTATATTTATGGGATCGATGTGGGTGATCAATTTTTCTTTTTTGGAATAAGTTGATTTTCCTTTCTTTTCTCATCTTTTAATAGAGAAAAAAAAAATCCATGGAAAGATGGTTTACAGTTTTTATTCCTTTAATGAAACTGTAATCACCAAAAATTGGTGTTATCATAATCTAATTATTTTTACGATAAATAATCACGTGCATGGTTGAAAAACCTCCGGTTAATTAATATTGGTATCTTTGTCAATTGGACAATGATCATGTGATTTGCATTTGGTTTCTATTCTCTATACTTTTCATTGAGAAAGAAGAAAATACATCCATCGAAAGATGGCTTACAATTGTAATCACCAAAATTGGTGTTATCGCATATTTGGTTAACTTTAAAGTAATTAATTACATGCATGGTTGAAAAACCTACGGCCAATTAACTTTGGTATTTTTGTCCATTCGACGAAGATCATGTGATTTAATTATAATTGGTTTCTATATATCTACAAGAAACCATCCTCAACACGGAATGAATTTTCCATATGCGATAACTAATGCAGCAAATTATTTTTCTTTTTTGTCGATGTAATTTTGGTGTACCATATAAACCAATCGGTATTAATTTTTCTCCATCATTTTTATCAGATGTGAGAAAATAAATTGGCATATTCTCCATTTTTTTTGCCATTTTCAACCAATATTGGATGTATTTTTTTATTTTATTTTTCCAAAATTGATAACGACAATGATTTATTTATTTTTACAAAAGAATCATATATGCCAATTGAAATTGGTTTCTCTATAAATCCTAGACGGATGAGATGTCGTTAGCATATTATTCACAATTGCAAACACCAATTGCTGCATTCCTAATGGATATTGAGCAAATTTTTCTTCTTCCTAATACAAATCTCCTAAATTAAGACCATTCAACTTGATGTTGAAATACAATAGGACACAAAAGATCAATGGGTGCGCACCCGGCTTATTAACCAATATTACTAGTCATTGTAGTGACTATATTGATCTTAATTTGATTTTCTTTTGATGAAGAAAGTGTCCATAAATTATTATTTTTCCGAAACTTAATTTTTTTTGGTGATTTATTTGCATATTTTATATGTTTTTGGTTGTAACCAATAAAATCCATGGTTTGTTCAATTTGTGTTTCAAGTGGACTACAATTTTAGGATAAATTTTTTTTATGGCTCTTTGAGTGAATATTTACTGTCCAACCTGGTATTGTTAAAATCCAGAAATTATTATAAGTATATGTCATCGAATTAATTGGATAATACTTTACGAAACTTGATTTCGTATATGAGATACAATTATTTCCACCATAATCAGGGGGAGACTATTTACACTATCAACAGATGGTGTTAATTAACTTTAAAAGATATATCAATTTCTCTCCCATTAAATCAAATCGATAAATGCTGCCATTAAAAAATAGGCGTGAAAATGTCTCATTTAGCTTTTCCATAAGCTTATGATGCCATTTGAAAAGGAAAATCCAATCACTTCTATCAAGCATGTAACATTTTAGTACAAGCTACCGATAGTGCTCTGATAGAGTCTATCATAATATGATTACATTCTCAAAATTCATATCTCCTCATTTGAATAATATGAGATTATAAAGCCCGTAGGCGCTGGTACCAGTAAATTTTGAAATTTTCAAAGTATGCATACATTTGAGAATTATGTGGGATCGTAGTGAGCTATAAATTGTCGAATATTCATTTATATTAGGTTTTAAAATAATAAATAATGGTGGTTGTGAACCCCGACCTCTGCAGAGGAATATCGACAAATGTGATTGGTTGGCATACAATCCAAGTTAGATTGGATTATTTTCTCAATTAACGCGATTTTGGATCCAAGACTTAACACTGTAAAATTGCCAAGCCTATTACTTAAAGGTTGGTGTAGTCATATTGCGCATTAAGAGAAATAAATCGTTTTAAGAGCGATTGGGGTTTATATGTTCAAACCCTGGGATTGTTCAATAATACTTTGTTCTTCCTATATGATGCATCTGGCGTGGTAGTCTTTGAAGGACTTTTATATTCACACAAAAATTTGTAATCCTTGGAGGATTCAAATTATAGGCAGCCACCTTATTTGCTTACATAAGGTTTAACAATCCTTTATGTGTTTTTAGAAATTTGGTACAAAACCGAGAATCCAGATTAATTAGTTGATGCTATCAACTATATAGGTCTCTTGAGGAGTCCTTAAAAACACATAAATCCACGCGTTAGCAGCATAAATTCTATTTTTTTCTTTCTCTTTCTTAAAACTGCAGTTGGAATTATGCTAGCTTAAACTCTTCTTTAAGATAGACTAGAGTTATTATTTTGATGCTTATTTCTTGAAAAACTCATGTAATTGAGTTAGCATCGATAAATATGTCAAAAGTTGTACTCTTTTCCCTTGGCTTCAGGTTTTGTCCCATGTGGTTTTCCTGACAAGGTTTTAACGAGGCAACATCTTTGACGTTTAATATATTATTTTATTTTATTTTTAATGTTGATATTTGTGCTCTTTTTCCTTCGTCCAATTTTTTTCCCATTGGGTTTTATTGGAAATGCTTTAGTGTGGAAAATCAATTCAACATGGTGGTCATCCAAGGGGGAGTTGTATCAATTTCGGTTATTTGGTGGATTCCCACCATTAACTAGGTCATTTTGTTAGACCACATCAACATAACAGTCTCCTATGAATTTGGATATTATTCTAATCCATATATGGTATGATCACAACTTTTGTTCACCTGTGCAACTGTAACTAAATATTGTCACTTTGTAGAAGAAATTACATCAACTACTTCCGGAAATCATCTTCGAGAAACTGGCAAATCCAAGAAGCAAGTCCTCAATGTATTTAGAGAAGCATGAAGACTCGAGAACCTACTATTGGAAGACTAACACAAAAGAAGACTTCATCAACTGGCATATTTCTTACTAAAGCATTACCATCTCCAACATTTAATAAATTCATTTATTGAAATTGGGAAGTGAAGTGTCGACTCGAAGATTTGCAAGCCAAGATTTAACTGAAGTACTTATCAGGGGGAGCATCATAGTAAAAGGTATTTTACCGGACTATCACGTTGTACTCTTTTTTCTCCGTCAAGGTTTTGTCCTACTGGGTTTTTCCTTGTCAAGGTTTTAACGAGGCAACAGATGCATGTCCAACTCTGTTCTGAGTTTTCTCACAATTGTACTCTTTTCCCTTCGATCAGGTTTTGTCCCTTTTGGATTTTCCTGACAAAGGTTTTAACGAGGCAATTACTTAGATACAGTGGTCATCTAGGGGGAGTGTTATAAACGGCAATTTATTATATAGATGACCACTTTAGTGGAACCCTATTACTTGGGAACCAAGTACGTAAACTCTATAAATAGAGTCCTAAACCTTTGTATTACACACTTTAATAGAATTTCTCCCTTCTTCTTCCCCTTTGTTTTGTATCTCTTGTTCTTTGTTTTCTATATCACAATAGTTTTCACCTAATTTAATTTCTTATTTTTTCGCACGAACAAAGAGACGACAAACAAATACAAAATCAACATTATCTCATTGGGTAACCAGTACTCTCACTAGCTCGGACTGAAAGCGTTCGTGTTTGTTGGATGTGGTTCGGTATTATATGGTGCGTTGATGGGGACCAAAACTGAACTTGTTACTGAAGATGGCATGTTGGATCTTAATTGGGTTCGGAGAAGAAATTCGGATTCGTATGAGTCAAAATGTAAGAAAGCAAAAGAACGAGTATAATTGAATTCATAAATTTAGTATACCCCCTCTATGATTTGTCCTGTAAAATGAATCAGTGCCCATTTCTGGATAATGCAGGTTCAATATGTAAAAATACAACAAAACCATACAACTGGCTGATTTGAATTCCTCCCGCCAGACCACAACTCTCCTTTTTACAACTTGTATCTACACCACTTCTTTCCCAAGAAAATTCTTCCCAATTTAGATCCCAGAATTTTCCGTCTCTTTGCTATCAATGGGTTCATTCTATGAACATAAATACATCATCAACCAATTTTTCATTATTCCCCGACAAAAGAAATTTATTAGATGTGCATAAGACCTATGAGTCTATGACAATTCATATGGACATGTTTCAACGCCAAAATCAGCTTCGGGGATACACTGAATTTGTGACTGAAATCGAGAAACTCAATTTTCTGGATTATAATCCAATCTCCAGAGGGCTATTCGATGGTACATAAGGCCCACTAACTTATGGCTATAACAAGTTAAACAGAATGACATTTCGGGGTCCTCGAACTTTACTACCAGTATTTTTCTTCTATGCTTCAAAAAAAAAAAAAAGAAAAAAAAAAGAATTATTTTTCTTCCATCTCTAGCTATGTTAAGCTAGGACACAGGTTTTGAAAGCTCTTAGGGGTATCGCAGGCTATGTTTATATTGTAAAAGGAGCCCTGGGCGCTCGCCTAGGTGCGAGGCGCCTAGAACAAAAAAGCGCCCAAGGCACCAAATTATGCATATTGCTTTCAAATTTTTGGGCGCTCACTTGAGGCGTCCTAGGCGCTAGGCTTGGCGCCTTGCCTAGCGCCTAATACAACATAGATTGCAGGTCTTGAAAGCTATTAGGGAATATTTCAGCAGATATATTGACCTCCAACTGTTCACCGAGAAACCCGTAAAATACAGATCTTCTCTCAACTCGCAGGTGTAGAGCTTATAAACCTATTCCAAAACACCCAGATACTAGATAACCTATTCCAAGAAGTATAATTCGGGATTTTAAAGGTGGAAGTGGGTTGGATATGAGTGTTTTTGAGAGATATTTTATTAGGCCTGTTTATCTTTTCTCCGATCTGTGTAGTGGCCGGATCATAGTTATTTTTGATTTAGATGACTTTCCCTAGGGTCCCTAGTTAGGACTCCTAATAGATTTATAGCACCAGAATTTACTGTAGAAGAGATTGGTTTAATCGACACAAATTGTGAAGACTTGGAAGATTCATTTATATAGCTGCAGGTTTACATAGGATATGCACCATTCTTAACTGTTAGATCCGAGAAATCCTAAGTTAGGTAACTATTTGACTGATTGCATCATTATCACAATACTGCTCCAGATTACAGAAACGACTACATACAAGATAAGAATGCTATTCTATTTACAAGGAATGTATAGAGAAACAAACTAAACCATATACTGTATAAGTGATCCAATATACCTGACGAATTATATGAAAGGTACATCTGATCATTAGCATTGCGTGTATTAGGTATACCTGACCATATACCTGCTGTTGAAACTGAGCTCCCATCTAGTGCTTATCTGCTTGATCAAATACCCGTTGCTTCATGTGATGGCCTGATCGGCTTATTCTCCGGTAATCTTCGTGAGGATATAAAGGGATCACAATTTGCTTGTGGAATCCATCAACTCGATATTCAATAAAATATCGACACCAACAACATGTAACATTAATAACAAGTCCTATTCCAGATTTGGGGTTTGTTACGATTGGAAATAGATGATTACAATTTGTTCATGATAGTGGGAATTGAACAGTATGACGATACAGTGAATACATGTTATGAAGTTTGGGTTTGTAGATTAGGTTCAAGTTCATGGGAAAATGATGGAGACATACCCTATAATGTATGTGATGCTAACGTCTCCGATGAGAAGCCTTCTAATGGAACTATCCATTGGATACAAAGCACAGAAGTTAGCTTTCAATGCAGTTGAAGGGCTAACTGAAGAGATATCCCCTGCATACAAAAACATTTTTATGCGACTACTTTTGTTGGAAGTCTCGTTTCACTCAATTCAGGTGAATCCGTGAAGGCTCCGAAAAAATCTAAGGTGGACACCCGTCCTGGTACTTATAAGTTATTTTCGCTGACAGTTGAGCGAACAAAATCGGGGTATTTGGAGTTACAATGATGTAGCCTGGCCATTGGGTTGCGTATTTTGTTTTATTTCTTGTGCTTGTTGATAGTTATCTGAAATTGGGTATATTGGGGTCTAGAAATTTGTCTTCATCCTTGGCATTGGCCAAGGCATTCGGTATTTTGTATTCTTCCTTGTGATTCTCGGAAGCTATGAGCTGGATTTGAACCAGCGTAGACACATAGCCAACGAATTCACAATCCGTCATCATTAACCTCTCGGACGTGGACCCAGGAGGAATCCATTTTATACTTATGGTACCCGATTTCACTGCAATAAAACTGAAAATGTGATCTCCATTACTTGAATCTGCTCTGCATCACACACATGATAGCTTAAATTCCAGCATTTTCATAAGTAATTTCAGGTGCAGTCCAAAGTTCGAAGGCTTTTGTTCGGATGATGGCAGGAGGGGAAAGATTTGCAGCAGCATCTTTTACTATGGCAAATCTTCATTTGAGCGCTTAGATTCCAAAGTGTTGTGTTGTCGGTTTGTATTGGTGAGTTTTTGTTTTGCAATCACTAAAAGAATTGCAAATTGAGATTAATTATGGTTTGTTTTGGAAACAAAATTCATGAAAATCAATTAATATCAAAGACACATGTCAATGTATCATTTGTCCCCTATGCCCCCTTCAAAAAACGCCACCATCAAAAATGTACTCTAAACCAACTGGTGAATGCTCCTTTCAAATTCGGGTAACTTCTCTACGAAGTCTTGCTATAATGTCCAACTGGTGGCCATTGATACTGATAACTTCATGGATCCAAAATTGATTTGGGATGCTACCGTGCCTCCTAAGGTTTCATTATCTATTTGGTTTACTCTTTGGAACGCTGCTCCAACCTTAGATAACCTATCACAAAGAGGTGTGAGAGTGAGGTCTCTGTAATGACTAATGCGTTTTGTGCAGAGCGGACGACGAAATAATCCATCATGTGCTTCGTCACTGTTCGTTCCATACAAGGTGTGGTCGTAATTTCTTGGGTGCTGTAAAATTGGTTTAGCAATGAACGACACAATGAAAGGATGCATCAAGTCATGGAAGAAGCGATCTCCAATGCAATTCGTAACTTCATATAGAACAACCTTGTTTATGCAATGTGGTGGGCACTATGAAATGAAGGAAATAAAATGCACTTTCCACAACAAGGATCACGAACCAAATGATGTAATTATAGCTGTAAGTAAGGACAAACTTGTCGTTGTCAGAAAAATCTGGTCAGGAAGTAATTTGAGTAGAAATTTTGATCAGAAATAAATAACCATGGTATCGAGAGTGTGTTATTGTTTAACCCTGGCAGAAATGATGTGCTGAAATCCGACCTCCCCGATCCACATCCAAAAGGCATTAACTTTTTTTTTTGGATATTAGAGAGAAGATTATATTAGACGAATCGGTTGATCTCAACTCCTGGTCCGTTGAGAGTCGTGGAGCTGCAGGTAATGGATCCATAGCTGAAAGTTGTGTCTGGTACATAAATGACAATTTGATGTTTTTTCCTTGCATGAAATTAGTTAAAATGAATCTGATAAGGAGATAACGGAGAAATAACTTGAAAGAGAAGATTATATTAGAGGGTGGGTCTATTTCATAAGGTGGGTTCATATCATAGAAGCTTTTATCACAGCAATTTTATTTGTTTTTACTTTATGCTCCCTCTTCTTCTTCCGCACCACAAAAATAGGAGAAAGGACGTCACAAATGCATGTGGCCGTGTTTGAAGGAGAAAACAACAAAGAGATCCTCCCAGAAGATGTGATTGTCCATATCCTCTCGTTAGTCGTTACTACCTGCGAAGTCAGTTGCAAGGTGCAGGTGTGTAAGTAAATACCGGTGCAAGAATATATATCCATGTTAAAGTTTAGGATATCCATTTAACGCTACCATCAGTGAAGGCATTAATTGCTGCAACTGCAATAAATAGATTGTACGTGTGCAAAGGCTGGAAATAACTGAGTTGTTCCTGCACTACCATTGTCTTCAAAAGAGAAGAAAACATGTGCTTCCAATAATGCTAGAAAGCCAGACAAGATAAATTCTATTGCGACATAACCCAAGTAGGAGAAAGTGACAAGCCATGGTGCTTCTATTTTGGAAACACAGTCTCGTTAACCATTTTTCTCGTGATCCAAAGTAAAAAAATATTCAAGAGTTTCGAGTGTAGGAATTGACACACACAAATTCCTCATACGATAAATGAAACATTACAGAATCAACTCTTTAGGGACATGCGAATTTGAAGAGAGTTCCTCATTCCATCCCTCATCGGTAAACTCGAAATGATGAAGTTCAAGGCGCTCGAGGCTTGGAAAAGAAACATATTTTGGAAGGCGGATCAGAAGTTTGTTACTCTCTATCATTCCCTCACTTATTTATAGATGTAATATAAATCCGTACAGCGGTTCATGTTAAATCATGATATAAAAGTAACTAAGTTGAATAAAAAACTAACCCCAAAGGCGAAAACGACTAGAACTGATTGGTTCATGAAAGAAATATCAGTGAGAATACAATATCATCATACGTACGTACCTTGTAAGTGATCGTAGTAGTTTATGATATAACAATGTATCATGCAGACCAAACGTAGTATTTTCTTTCCCATACAACCTATTCCCAAATTAATCAATATTTTAAAAAACAATCCATTGACATGCTCTTCATTTTCTTCCGGAACGTGCTCAACAGCCATTGTTATAATAGAATGCTTATGCTACATGCAGACGAAGACCTCAATTTATATATCAAAACTAACACCGAAATAGGCCATAGACTATAGATATTTCTTAATCAATTAAGACATTATATGCCATAAAAAAAATCTTATAATCAATGAATTAAGTTATGAAGGTGTGTCTTAAATAGGCGACATGGGCAAGCAATATTTCAAAACAGACGTGCTATGACATCTGAAAGATTTTCTACAAAATTAAATGCTCTTCAATCAATCAATCAATCAGAAAAAATAAAAATGGTTTTTTATGTGGAGTTGTAATATATAGAGTTTATTTACCTTGATAGAATTGCCAACCTCGTTCATGGAATCAATGTTGTATTCTCAAGCAAACCCACAACATGATTGAAAAAGGGTGTTAGATTTTTTTTTCCTCCGCAAAGATAAGAATTATATTGAAAATACTTACAGGAAATAAGCAGATTACAAAAACTCCAAAACTAAAAAGGAAAGAGATGAATAAACGGCATACAACTCCCAGAACAAACCCCTAAGACCCAAATAGATTGAGCAAAGTGCAAGAATTTTAACTAACAAAAAAATGTCCCCAGTTTGACAAAACATTATCTAATTGAATCCCTTTGAGTGCTGCATTGTCTGCCCCAGAAATAGGCTTGTGATTTCACCTGGACTTGGGTTATGACATTTTCCACGTCGAACGAGTTTGTTGCGGTGCGTCCATATAGTCCAAGTAATTGCTGCCGCTTTCATAGAACTTAGCCAGCTGATTGATGGACGCACGGATAAATTTTTTGGGGAATTTTATTTCTTGCCCAATTTTCTTTTTTTCTATATAAGAAATCCACCAATAAGATTGCATATATAAAAAACCCATAATTAGTTATAATAAATTTTGTTCACAAAAATGACCTTTTATTTAATTAAGAAAATTAGTCTTATCTAATTAATAAAAAACAGTAAATCCCCTAAGATACCTCCCAAAATTATGTTAGATCCGTTGAAAATTCCTTTACATCATAATTCCTTAAATAACCTGGCATATTTAGGGGCGACCCCAACGCAATTAGGGGCGACACTAAAAGATAAAATAGGTTGAAAATACTTCTATGCTCCTCCATAATCGGTAGTTTAGGTTTTTTTTTAGCTACCGATTGCAAAATCTCATTTTTTGGGGAAACTCTATATTCGGTAGTTATATGAACTATTTTTGCTACCGATTATAGGCTCAACCAAATTAGAAAAATAGAGGATTTTTGCAAAATCTCATTTTGGGGCAACTCTATATTCGGTAGTTATATATGTTGGATATTTTCAAGATTGTTTGTCGCTGTCCAGGAGGGCATAGCCCCTCCCGGCTGTGTTCGAATAGGGTTTCTTCATTATCGGAAGTCATGATAACTCTGATTTTGGGGCTACTCTATATTCGGTAGTTATACGAAGTATCTTGACTACTGATTATGGCAGGATATTTGCAAAGAGAGCCACTGTATAATCGGAAGTCATGATAACTCTTCCGTTCTTACCGATTATAGGCTCAACCAAAATTCAAAAAAAATATGATTTTCACTAACTCTGATTTTGGGGCTACTCTATATTCGGTAATTATACGAAGTATCTTGACTACCGTTATGGTAGGATATTTGCAAATACAGCCACTGTATAATCGGAAGTCATGAAAACTCTTCCGTTCTTACCGATTATAGGCTCAACCAAAATTCAAAAAAAAAGGATTTTCACAAACTCTGATTTTGGGGCTACTCTATATTCGGTAGTTATACGAAGTATCTTGACTACCGATTATGGTAGGATATTTTCAAATACAGCCACTGTATAATCGGAAGTCATGATAACTCTTATGTTCTTTCCGATTATAGGCTCAACCAAAATTAAAAAAAAAAAAGGATTTTTGCATAATCTCATTTTGGGGCTACTCTATATTCGGTAGTTAAATAACCTAAATTCCCTACCGATTATGGTAGCATTTTTGTCAAAGGTCTACTGTATAATCGGGAGTCAAGATAACTTTATTTACTACCGATTATAGGATAATCAAATTCAAAAGATATAGGATTTTATTTTGGGGATACTTTATATTCGGAAGTTATACAAACTAAATTTACTCCCGATTGCTAATTAACTACCGATTGTGAAATAACCTACTGATTGTAAAGGATAGTTTGGCCATTAAAAAAAATGCCCCGAAAATAACTTACCGATTGTGAATTAACCTACCGATTATGACATATTTTGTCGTTTTGTGTCGCCTCTAATTGCGTTGGGGTCGCCCCTAAATATGCTAGGTTAAATAACTCTATAAGAGGAATTATTACTTTGGAAATTCGGTTAAATTATTACTTTTTCAAATTCCATTTTTTACAAGAGGAATTTGTGAACATTCCATTTTTCACGGATTTCCAAAAAAAAAAAAAAGTCTATTTTTCACGTGTGCAATTTTGAAGAATTCTAATTTGCACAAAAGGTCGAAAATTCTAATTTTCATCCATAATTAGTGCTAGCCAAAATGTAATTAGATCTATGAAAATTCTAGTTTTCACAAAACATCTAGTCGAATATTTTATTTGCATCCATAACTATATTTATTAGGATAGGATTCAAGAAAATTCTTGTTTTTACCCGTGATAAGCATCATGTGCTATTGTTGAGAAAAGTCCAATTTTCACTCACGCTGATTTATTGAAAAGTTTAACATGTATAGATTTCAGTTATCACCTTTGGTGATCATCAAGCATGATTTATACCAGATCACTTTCAATAGTTCGCTAAATAGAATCACCCACATGAACGTGAAAAATGAACAATATACATAGACATTAATAGGGGTTACGTTTTGGTAGACATCTTTAACAAATCCACTTGCACAATTATTGTCTGGCAAAAAGAAACAAAAGAAAACAAGGAAAGAAAAGAAACGTTCATATTAAACTTCGACAATAGCGAATCCTAGAGCGGTAGCCTTATTCCCTTCAAAAAAATTAAAAAAAGAAAGAGCGGTAGCCTTATATAGAAGAAACTTTCATACAGTTTTTTCTTTATAAATACACGTTTCTATTGTAAACTAGAGAAAGAGAGAAGGGACACAAAATAGAGGGGAAGAAGAAAGAGAGATTCTCATTAGATATGTGTAGAATTACAATGGGTTAAGCCTCTATTTATATAGATAGAAGACTTGGTTCCCAAGATATGTGAACCCTAATCTTAGACACGAAGGGCATCTTAGTAAATAAATTTGTTTATAACACTCCCCCTGATGACCACTGTGGCTAAGTCATTACAAACATATCAGGAAAACTCAATAGAAAAAAACCTGAAATTGCATAAGCATGTAAAGACTTGGACAGTGTTGGACACACATATGTTGCCTCGTTAAAACCTTGACAAGGAAAACCCAGTGGGACAAAACCTTGACAAAGGAAAAAGAGTACAACGCGATAAGTCTATTAAATGCACCTTTGATGATGGCGCTCCCCCTAATGAGTACTTCAGTAAATTCTTGGCTTGCAAATTTTTGAGTCGATACTTTCCGATTTCGGTGAACGAATGTTTTGAATGCTGGAGATAGCAATGCTTTCGTGAAAAATTTCCAAGTTGATGAAGTCTTCTTTTGTGTTAGTCTTCTATTGTTAGTGTTCTCGAGTCTTCACGCTTCCTTAAGTACATTGAGGACTTGCTTCTTGGATTCCTAGCTTCTCGGAGACGATTTGCAAAATTAGTTGATGTAGTTTCTTCAACAAAGTGCCAATATGCATTTATGTACCATAGGCGAGTAAAGTTTGTGATCATACCATATATGGATCAGATTTATATCCAAATTCCTAAGGGTTCTTATGTTGATGTGGTCTAATAAAGCAGAATGACCTAGTTAATGGTGGGAATCCACTAAATAACCAAAATTATACAACTCCCCCTTGGATGACCACCATGTTAAATAAATTGCCTCGTTAAAACCTTGCCAATAAAACCCAATGGGAAAAAATTTAGACAAAGGAAAAAGAGCACAAATATCAACATTTTTGAAAGAAAATCAAACGTCAATGAGATGTTGCCTCGTTAAAACCTTATCAGGAAAACCACATGGGATAAAACCTGAAACGAAGGGAAAAGAGTACAACTTTTGAAGTAAATATGGATGCTAACATAACTATATGAGTTTTACAAAAGAAAAGCATCAAAATAATAACTCTAGTCTATCTTAAAGAAAAGTTTAAGCTAGCATAATTCCATCTGCAGATTTAAGAAAATAGAATTTATGCTGCCAAAGCGTGGATTTTTGTGTTTTTATGGACTCCCCAAGAGACCTGTATATAAAGCTGATATCATCAACTAATTAATCCGGATTTTCGGTTTGGTAACAAACTTATAAAAATACATACAGGATTGTTAAACCTGACATAATCGAGTCAAGTGGCTGCCTAAATATAATTTGAATCCCCTAAAGAATACAAATTTGAATATGTTCTCCAAGAAAATAACTTGTGTGAATGCAATACGAGTCCTTCAAGACTGCCACACAAAATGCATCATATAGGGATAAGGATATAGTATTAAACCAATCCTCGGGTTTGAACTTATAACCACCCTCAGTCGCTCTTAAAACGACTTATTTCTCTTACGCAATATGACTACACCAACCTTTAATTAATAAGCTTGGAAATTTAAAGTGTTAAGTCTTGGATCCAAAATTGCGTTAACTGAGAAATTAATCCAACCTAATTGGATTGTATGCCAACCAATCACATGTGTCGATATTCCGTTGCAGAGGGGTTGAAAACCACCATCATTTATTTCAGTAGCTACTATATGTGAATATTCGACAAAGTTAACTAACTATGATCCCACACAATTCTCAAATGTATGCATATCTTGAAAAATTCATAGAATTACTGGTACCAGCACCCGCGGGCATTATAATCTCCTCTTATTTAATTGAGGAGATAATAACTTTGAGAATGCAAATCGTGTTTTTGGTACACTCAATTGGAGCACTACCAGTAGCCTATTATAGCACGCTACTTATTTTTCAAGATGTGATTGGATTTTCCTCTTAAAGAGGTAAACGCTTATGCAAAAGCAAATATGATATTTCACGCCTAGTCAATGGCAACTTTTTTTTTCAATTTGATCATGATGGGAGAGAAACTGATATAACATTCAAGTTAATTAACACCAACTTTTGCTGGAAGTGTATAGTCTCCCCCTGATTATGGCGGAAATATTTTCACCTTATAAAAACGAAAACAAATTTCGTAAAGTATTATCCGATTAATTCGAGGACATATACTTATAATAATTTCCGGATGTTAACAATACCAGGTGGGACAGTAGATAATGATTCCAAGAGCCATAAAAAAATGTCCACAAATATTGTAGTTTATACAAATTAAAGATCAACCATGGATTTTATTAGTTACAGCCAAAATATACAAATAAAACTCCAAAATAATTTCATGACCTCAAGGATCAACAAGATAATGAACTAGAATGAAATTATGGACACTTCTTTATCAAAAGAAAATTATATCAAGATCGATATGGTCACAACAGGACTAATGATATAGCTAACAAGCCGGGTGCACCCTTTGATCTTATGTGTCCTTCGGTGTTCCAACAACAAGTGGAATAGTCCGAATTTTGGATATTATTACCGAAAAAAAAAAATACAAAAAAAAAAATTAAATTAAAATTGCTCAATATCTTAAAAGAATGCATCAAATTCTCGTTCATCGGTATTCAACGATCGGCTTATACTATAATAACGATATTTCATCATTTAGGGATCAATATAGATGAATTATATGTTTCTTTTTGAAAATATAAAGAAATCTTTATCGTTATTTTTCTTTGAAGAAATAAAATCCACTCTTTCTAGTTGATGAATGGTTTCATGTAAAGGAAAATAGAAACCAATGGTTTATTATTAGATAAAACCTTACATATTTGATTGTAAAAATTTGTTTGAAACGGTCAATCTTCCGTAATAGGGAAATATCAAACCATTATTGGAAAAAATTTAGAAAATATGCCAATCTATTTTCTCTTGTATTATAGAAACCTGTGAGAAAATTCACAAAATTGGTTTTTACGATTTATCAAACTCGTATCGACAAAATAAAAATATTGTCGTTTTAGTTATCGCTTAGGAAACCTATTTTGAGGTTGACAGATGGTTTCTTGCATATAAAAAAAAATAGAAACCATATGTAAATCACATGTTTAAAAGACAAAAATACCAAATAATTGGCCGGAGGTTTTTCAACCATGCGCATGATTAATTACCGTAATAGAACTTAATACGTACAAAATACAAAGTAAAAATATGAAAAACCTAAAATAAAATTATTAATAATTAAAATACAGTTTAGATTTTACTGTACAATGGTGGACGACCGCCACTTTAAAACGTTACTCATACATGTCCTTTTGGTTCACACATCTTTAAACTGGGATGCACATTGATACGGATCTTCATAATCACAAGGGACCGCTCACATATAGTTTTGATCTTATCTCCATCCAAAGATTATTAACACATGTAAAAATAAACAAAAATAAAATACTGATTAACAACTAGTTAGTTGAGGAATAAACAATCAATAAAAAAATATTAAAAGACTATAAGACTATAAGATTGTTCGAAGCTCCCCTTGATACTGTTGTGAAAAAACATCCGCTATACCGCTCAGTTGGTAGTTCTACGTGTTGATCACGTATTGTAAACTAGAGAAAGAGAGAAGGGGACACAAAATAGAGGGGAAGAAGAAAGAGAGATTCTCATTAGATATGTGTAGAATTACAATGGGTTAAGCCTCTATTTATATAGATAGAAGACTTGGTTCCCAAGATATGTAAACCCTAATCTTAAACACGAAGGGCATCTTAGTAAATAAACTTGTTTATAACAGTTTCAAACCATTTAAGCCCAAATCTTCGCTTTTAGTGCTATCTTCACTTTTAAAATCACATATGTTCATCGTATGTTGGTTGTAAATTGTAGACTCACAAATCACACAAATCTTATAATGGACAACCAGGGAAAGACGGTGAAACTCACCAAATAATGCTAACAAATAACTTCCATAAATTACGGTCATTATTAGTGGACTGATTTGATTTTAAATCTGATTTTAATCCCTAAAATAACATTTTTACTTTCCTCGTATTGACCTTAAGTCAGGATCTAAAATTAACGGAAGCTTATATTTTGGTTGAAAGTTAACCCTATGTCGGATTTAAACGGATTTTTCTTAAAATATTTTGGTTAATATTATGTAACTAATTAAGGTTTCTTAATATTATGTAACTAATTAAGGTTAATTTAGTCTCACATAAAATATGGAAATCTAAATTCAATCTAGAACTATTAATCTCAGCCGCACATTTTGTGTATGGGGCTATAGATATATATTAATGATGGGTTTCTAGAAAAGAGAGGAACCAAACTCAGAAATTTCCACTACATTTTTTACTTCTTAAGTGAGCACCGGAGAGAATTCTGGATGATACCCATTGATGAGTTAGAAGAGGAACCGTAAATTCGCAGACTACAAACAGTCTAATACCACACATGACACCGCTAATACAGATTTATGAATATGCAAGTTTTGTATTAGGGGAAAATGAAGACCCATTATAACTTTTGTTTATTCGAACTTTTATTTCAAGGTAGGCAAGTCTTATGTCATTACAAGATTCTTCGAAAATAAAAATACCACCAAACCAGAAGACATGCATGCGATGCATCAATAGCTAGCTAGTAAGTGGCTGTCAAGGAATTTTAACTAGCTAGAAGTTAGAGCAACATGTCTGCTGAGCAAGTGTTTGAAGTAAACCCCAACATCTTTTTGGCAAGAGTGAACTCCAATAGACTGTCTTGTCTTCCGGCTGATGCCCACCGATCCAGCAAACCTCCATACTATTTTCTCTGTATGCGACAAGTGTACTTATTATACATATTGGTTGCACCAAAACAAGCACCTAATTAAAGGTGGTGTAGGACGTCTAATACTAGTTAGATTTGGTATGGAGTAGTACGTCATAGTCAAATCACCAAGATACGGTAATAATAAAAAAGGGTGTTAGAAGTGATTAGTATCGAGGAAATGCCTAAAAGTATGACTGAAAAGTCAAGAAATTCCAAAAGTGTGACTGATCCCCAAAATCATCCAAAAGTATGACTGATTTTATCTAATGGCTAAGATACCCTTTGACCCTTGATGTCCACATATTAATAGGGACATCCAAAAATACGTATCAGTATTTTCCACTAATCCAATACACCCCAAAATACAGATACGTATTCCACTAATTCAATACGCACCCAATACGCACCCATATATACGGATTAGTACTCCACACTCAGAAACTATTCTGAGAAAATTCCTGAGCTCAGAAATTTTTGAACTCCTCTCACAAACTCGAAAATTTCTCTGGAAATTTTCGAAACTCAGAAATTTTCAAACTCACTTATCAATCTTTCATATCTAATCGAAGGTAACGCCATCCTTTTAGTCTATTCTCAGAATGGAATTTTAAACCCTAGAAATGTTAAACCCTAGAAATTTAAATTCTAATCTTAGCTTTGATGATGATCGCAGGAGAAGAATCAGTGTAAATACTTGAAGATTCGATTGAAAGGTATAAACTCTAAGATGGTTCCTTGTTTGTCATTTATCTCTATTTGTAATTACTAAATAGACAAATCAATCTCGATTTTGCAATTGTATGTGTTTTTTAGTTGAATCATGATGTCTTAAAGCTTGGGTATGTGTTCGATTTATCTTTTATGACATGATTTCAGTTTGAGTTTTGTTTAATGTCATGTTTGAGTCATGAAACATTCAATTTGGGGTTTATGTTTTCTGTTAGTTTTCGATTTTAATGGACGAAAAGGGTTTATGTTTTTCATGTCAGTCTGGTGGAGAAGGAAATTACAGATGGATATACACTGAAATTGAAGTTTTTTTACCAATTAATTTGATGGGTTTTGTTTAAAATTGAGTCTAAACAGCTGACTTCATGGTGATATAACCTACAAGATTAAATGTCTTCTAAGTCATCAAGAGCCTAAACTAGGATGAATTACTAGTTCTAGAGGCATGAGATGATATTTACTGATGCTTAAAAGTGTATATCTAGACTTATAAGTCTAGTATGCAAAAGCCTACAAATGATGACTATACAATTTGGGACATATGTTCGCCAGTTTGTTATTCTTTGTGATAGTATCCAAAAGCCTAAGTACTTTTTTGTTTTTTAATTCTTATTTAAGGTATATATAAATCTCAATAATGAGTTCTCTCGACTCAGTAATCCTCCTTGTGGAGATTAACAACTAATCTTTTCCATTGTACTTCATAAACGATATCGCTATTCCAACTAGTCTGTTTCAGGACCTGTTCATTATACTTCGATATCGCTAGGTTTGTCTTAAATATGAACATCTATTGAAAATTAACAAGGTCTTTCCAACTGTCCTCATATGCTTATTTTTTCATGTAAAAGAAACCCAACTGTAGCTAATCCTCTGTAAGTAAGCATTCGTAAGTTAGTAACTAATCCAAAATTTGTAGGTACAATCAATGGGTTCTGGTAGGCGGCCCAAGAAGGGGCACGATGATGGGAATCTGAGTGAGGAGGATGGGAATTTGAATGAGAATGATGGGAATTTGAAGGCCGTCGAAGGAAAACCTATGTATTTTGAGTCGAAATCTGCAGGTCCTGCAGAGGACAGGTATATATGACATACTAACAAGGCAGCTTTATTGCGCTCAGATAATTTTTTTCAATATTGCAGTTTTGATAACTTATCTAATAATTATTAGTAACTTGTTCCACGTTTCTTTCAACTTTATATTGTGTTACACAGTAGTTTTGTCTACCCTTCAAAGTACCTTGGACGAACCAGCGAGGCAAGCATATACTCCAGCTTAGGTTCACTATCAGACTTGTGGAGTGTGTTGTCTGAAGAAGAGATGGCCGTGTTCAAGACAACTGCAATAGGGCACTTAACATACATTCCACGAGAACAAAGTTTTTCTACATCCATATTTTGTTTTCTGATGAGTCGGCAGATCAAAGTCGAACCTGGAGAATATTTGAATGATGAGATCCTTTTTAGAATTAAGGATACAAAATTGTGGTTTGGAAAAGAGGAATTTTCTCTAATATCCGGACTTAGATTCCGGGATTTGAGGGATGGACATTCCGATTTTGACTCTCGACCGAAGATGTCAAGGCTAAAGCATAAGTATTTTTCAGCTGATAACAGAATCACCGGAGGGCACTTGTATGACTTTCTTTTTTGAAATACAGTCTCCAAGGACCGGGCATAGGTTGTCGGAGAAAACAATAAGGCCATTAAAAAAGTATCGCGTAAATTGTTGGAGCGTCGCATGATATTTGAAGGGAGTGAAACGGTTCAGTGTGAAGGTAATGATAGGGTGAAGGTGGCATTAGTATATGTGGTACACATGTTCTTGTTGGGGCACCAAGACATCCATGGGATAGAAGAAGATCTTTGGTACTTGGTGGACAACCTTTCAGAGTTCAACAAGTACCCATGGGCCGAAAGGGTGTACGAGGCCACTCTACAAAAACGTAAAAATGCATTTAAATCTTCTATCAAGCCAAAAGGAATGTCACAAGTGTTGGTGGTAATATGAATTGATTTCTATTTCAAAAATTCATATGTTTAGGCTTTATTTTTTTTGCATATCCAGTAACACCTGATTGTGATTCTAATAGTTTTTGTTTGTATTTTAGGTTTGGTTCCGTATGATGTTCCCGGGTGTGCTTGGCGATATGGGAAAAAAGATTAGTATTGAAGGGTGGCGCCCTCATATTCTAGACGTGTTGTGCACGGAAAAAGTTAAGCATCGTCAGCTATGTTGTTCGGTGATTCGTTCAGACGTGAGTGAATCAATGATGCAGTATAGCAATGATCCAGAACTGTTAGTAATTCTGGGGGTAGCCAAGGGACCCCTCAGTTATCAACAGCTGGAGGATCTCGAGACTGAAATTAAGTTAGGAAAGAAATGGCCGACTGAAGATGAGGTTGTTGAGGGAGATTTGGAGGCGAAGAGCGAGGAAAAGGGAGGACATGCTGAGAATCCTGTAGTAGCTAAATTACTTGATGTGGTGGATGACTTAAAGCGTAAAATGGAATAAAGTGAAATTAGGGAAAAATAGCAAAATGAAATGATGGCGAAAATGATGGCGATGCTCAAAACGCAAGGGGAATTACTCCTGTCGAGGAGACCTAATGTGGGTGGATTTGATTTCAGATATCATGTTAATTTGTTATGAAAATTGACGAACCCGCATAGATCTAACTGTTTAAAAACCATTTCCAAACTTCATGTTAACAGGGTCCTGCACAGGACATGGAGGCAAATCCCCGTAACACAGAACATAAACATTACGAGACTTTTGATGACTATTGTAATCGATTCCCCGACCGAGATGATGATAAACATTTTATTAATGATTTTGGTGGTGAATCAGCAGCTGATTTTTGTGAAGCTGGTATTGGTGTAGAATCTGTAGTTGGGAACAGCGAGGCAGAAATAATAAGCACAGATAGCCCAGAAATTTCACTGGTAAGTATTTAATCCTCTAGTCATTTAGGTATGGGAGTATGGTATGGCTTGTTAATCCTGGTGTATTTTTCTCTTTGAGTTTGTCTCTAATTAAAATTCCATTTCAATGTCTTCGGCCCTCTGTATATGTAGGCCAATGTGTTTAAGGAAATAAAGAGTAATAAAAATAGTCAACCCGAGGCAGAAATAATAAGCACAAATGGCCCAGAAGTTTCACTTGTAAGTATTTCTTGCATCCTTTTTGTGGGACAAATATAATCTTGTAGTCATTTGGGTATGGGAGTATGGTATGGCTTGTTAATCCTGGTGTATTTTTCAACAACCTGTTTGTCTCTAATTAAAATTCCATTTCAATGTCTCCGGCCCTCTGTATATGTAGGAAAATGTGTTTAACGAAATCAAGAGTAATAAAAATAGTCAACATAGGGTCAATGAGAATCTTTCTAAAGTTGTGAGAAAAAAGAAGTCAGGGCCTCAGGTGAAGTCACCATTTATTACTTTCGGAGAGACTACTCCTAAAATCCCTGCTGTTGGGATAATGAAGACGAGATTTGATATTGCCGCTGACGTTGTTGCCACTGATGAGTCAAATCCGAAGAAGGTTAGGAGTATGGTGGAGTTATGCAGGGATGACGTCAATGCGGAGAATGGTAAGAGAAATTCTTCCATGAATTTGGACAATGGGTGTAACACTTCAACAAATGGTGCAACCGATGTTAAAGATCTCGGTGTGAGAGGTGCGAAGAAACGCAAAGCTCCGGTGAATTATTTCAATAACTTCCAATCTGATTGCTTGAGGGTAACGTCGGCTGAAATAACCGGAGTGAATAATTTCATAGACCAAGGGTGAGTGTCCCTGGTATATCCTTATCCTTTATATTATTGGGTGTCATTGTTTATTTAGAAAGTAACTCTAGAGTATCGTGTTGTTATTGTTTGGTATAGGGATGACGGTGCAAACGGATCCTTATTAGGTTGTGAGGATTTTAAGAAATTACTAAGGGTTAGGGAGCCTCTGGGGACGGATGTAAGTTAATTTGCATTAAACTTCAACATTAATATAAGTATTGTGAGATGGTTCAACTTATGTGTTTTGGATTGTCATGCAGCATATCAACGTCATGTTGCGCCCCATGCGCGAGTCAACCCTGGCCGTAGATGGCGATTGGACAACAATTGACAGTTACTTTGAAGTACGTTATCTACCAAAAGAACATAGCTCGAGTTGTAAATTATTTGTAATTTTTATGGTAAAGCATTGTTGTAACTGGTAACTTAACCTTCGAATTTTTTTTTCGTTAGCCTCTAATGAAGGGGGGAAAGAAGAGGACAAAGGATGTGGAAGAATATAGGAATGGGATTAGGCCGAAAGGCGGGGCTAAGACTTGGGAAACCGTCACTAGGGTATATGGTGTGGTGCATCTTGTCCAAAAAAAACACTGGGTCGCTATAAGTATCGACATAGGGGAGCAGATAATTCTTATTTATGATTCCATTAGACCGAGACGGAATGTTGGTGATGATGGGGTCCATGTAGATATCAGGAATATGGCGGACTATTTGGAGGCTAACTGGTACGACGGGTCTTGGAGAGTCGAGTTCGTGGAAGATTGCCCTCAACAATCCGATAGGTAACTAATCTTTACCAGTGCAATTAATGCACAATTACTTGAGTATAAGTACATGTTTCCCTGATTAACACATTGCTTAGTTGTATGATAGCCAAAACTGGTTGATGGATGCTCTGCCTTGATTAATTGCCATGAATGCTTGCTGAACCAGTACTTCACATATCATTATAAACCCTGCAGCATCTGGTATTTTAGTCCATGTCACTGTGGTAGTTGAGTAAAATCATTGCTTGCTGAAAAGTTTGTTTTTATGTTTATCACAACCCATCAATCTCTGCAGGACAATGTGTTGTTTTTGTGCATGAAAAGTTTGTAAAACCAAATTTTGTGAGGACTGTGTGCCTCCCAAGTCCTCTTGGACTAGAACTGTGTGCCTCCCAAGTCCTCTTGGACTATTTTGCAGCTAAATATAATACCTTTGATGAGCCGCAATTGGAGTTTTCTCATGTCTCTCCATCCATCCCTGAGCATGTCCAGTTTGAGTTAGACCTTGTGCATGATGCACCCCTGAAACTGGTAGATTATGTGCTCAAAAGTGTATCTGTTGAATCCAGGTTTGGGGGTAGCTCAGTTAT
Organism: Papaver bracteatum; assembly: GCA_023529315.1. NCBI lineage: Eukaryota > Viridiplantae > Streptophyta > Magnoliopsida > Ranunculales > Papaveraceae > Papaver > Papaver bracteatum. The sequence continues at coordinate 102,971 of JAJJWX010001771.1, forward strand.
ATCCACAGTATTGCTTACCCTATCATGTTATCTATGTTTGATATTGTTGTTGTTTCTGCGTCCCGCCTTTTGGGTTGATCCTTAACTCTTTAGATTGTTGGTATATGGTGAATCATCACTGTATTAATTGTTTGATGAAAATTGTGTTATGATTCAGGTTAAATATATAATCATTTACGTTTCTGATGCAATCTGTCTCCATTTATGCATACAACAGACACTCATGCGGGGTTTATTCCTTGAAGATCATCGAGCATCTCATCAGGGGAACTGATTATAAAATGATATTTGGTGATAAAATTCTCCAGTATCGTCGGGAGATGGCTGTGCAGTTCCATAGGAAAGAGTTCTTCTGCTGAAGTAACATGTTTGTCTGTTTGTATAGGAAGCTTTGACCTGAGCACGGGTGGATGCAGGTCAATGGTATTTTGGATGTGTAAATAATATTATGGCAATGAATACGAGGGTGGGCTCGCTTGTGGTGATTATTTTTCTTAAAGCAACCACACCTACTGTGAAAATACAACAATCAAAAACCGATAATCTCACCTTCCAATCTGAAACTCATGACTAAAGTTGCTCTTATAGTCTTATCTAGGGTTTCTAATCCAACGGATGATTAGAAGAGGGTGCCCCAGCCAAAGCCCGGCCGACACTCATTTTTCTTCCTTTGCAAAAGCCGTGTGTGCAAAGGTTATTTCACCCGCATCGGCCTGTGCAGGTTGTGTGGGTCTATACACAACCCTTTTGCACAAGACCAAATTTCGTAACAACAAAAATCCTAAGTTACGGTTTCAGCTTGGACTATATGGAAGGAGAGAGCGGAGGACAGATGTTCTCAGGGATGGACCAACGGCTGGGCTAAAGGGGGCTTTAGCCCCTGTAGTTTTCCCATCCCACAAGCCAAAAAAAAATATTTATGCTCGACCAAGGTTTTTAGCCCGTGCCTTAAAAGGAAATTTATCCTTCCTGGGTCCGTCCCTGGATGTTCTAAAGTTTTTCAGAACATAAATTCTTAGTTATTGAGCATTTTACTAGTCACTTTCATTGGTTCTAATTGTTTGTATTGTTTTGGATGGTGAAGTGTATTATAAAGCTAATGATCAGTACTACTACGAAATGGAACAATTATAATATTGTGAAAGTTGTAGATGAAATACACAACTTCATAATGTTCTTCATGCGTATAAATAATTAAGCTTGTTCAATTTTAAGTAACACTAAGCACCAATGTTGGGAAAAACGAGATCACCCAATAATTGTCTTTTTTTTTTAATCACCAAATCAAAAAATAAATACCCAAAATAAAATGTTTAACAGTGTGGCCTCAAGATACCCAAAATAAATACCCTAAGATTGACGAGTGGTTCTCTATCGGTCGCCTCATCTTCAACTTTTTTCCTTATCAGTGTGAAATTTGTCCTAGGAAAGCCGCCTAATCTTCTTTAATGGTGGTGGATTGATACCGGGTACCTGCGGTGGTTCGGCAATGCTGGGCGATTGGTAAATAATGCTAGCATACGATGCCATGTACGTCCCTACAGTGAAATACTTGTGAACAAATCTGAGAACCCATGAGAACAATGTTAGTACATAACCTGTAACATAATACAAAATGCACATGAATGATGACTTACTTTTCATAGTTTGGTGCTCTACGTTGAGAAATAACTGTCACAACATGCACACAAGGTACACCTGATATCTGCCATTTGCCGCATTCGCACGTTTTCAGTATCAAATGAAAATTCCTACTTGGCCTGTCCAAAATATTCGTCACCAAAGTGTTATATTCGTTGCGCCACCAAATTGGACGTGATGATGCATGATACAAGTCTTTAAGAAGGATTTGGTCCCATAATTTTGCACTTGCTCTCAGAACGATACTTTTATCCTTCCACAGACTTCCATTCCTTCGCCTTGTCAAAAACAGCTGAATAAGCTTAGCTTCAAAACCCATTACAAACTGGTATATGGGCAAACACTTGAGCTCAGTTATCCACAGATCAAACGCCTTGCTGAAGATGTTTACCATTTGCGGAAAACAGGCAGAAGGCTCATACGAGTGCCTAGCACAACTTGATTGCCCACACACTTCAACCCAACGCCTTTCAAGCTCTGGCAATTTTACTAGATTGCTTTGGTAGTCAACAAGGTTGTAAGACTTTACTGCGCGTAATGCTTTTTTCCGAGATTCTGGTTCATCAAACCCAATACGGATATCCTGATAAAACTTACGAGCACATAGTCTATGAAAATGTTTAACATCCCGGAAGCTATGGTTAACAGCAATATCGATGCCTGTAAGGACATCATTCGAGCACATTAGACGCTTCGAAAACATATACATAACTGATAGATATGAGATTCCAATGTCTCACCATTTGAGAAGTGGTGAAAAAATGTAATTTCCCTTTTGGTGTTCTCCAGGAGCGGAGCGATGATGGATAGAAATTTGTCCCATTATTTCATTCTTCCCTCCTGATAGACGCATTTATGTGTCTAATTTGTCCTCAATGTTTCGTATTGTTAGTGCTCGATTTCGTACTTATTATGGTGTTTTGTGTGTTTGTAGGTATTTTGGGGAAATAAACATTTTTGGAAAATTCGGCTCGAAAAGTTGCTCGGAACACCCCCGGAGGACATTTGATATTCGGACTCCCACTTTGGATAAGGGGTAACCCAATTGCTAAGGGGCACCCCAGGGAGCCAGCTGCTATTCGCACCTTTTGATTTAAGGGGACACCCATCTTCTTCATTTAAATTAAAATTTGGCGGGAATAATGCATGCAGCGAGAACGAATTAGGGTTTGATTTTTGATGTATCTCGAGAGAGATTCAATCATTCGGAATCGATTGCATTCAGCCTGTTTTGGCTTAACAGGCATGGTATGAGCGTTAGATTTAGTCCAGATGGGTTAGTTGATCAGTGAGAAGAAAACAGAGGCGGGAAGATACTTGGAGATACTCGGGCTTCTCTTAGTTGCTCTTTTGGGAAGGTGCACGACTCTACAACATGTTAAACTGATTATGGAACGTGTAGGAGCCTGTTTAGAGTGTGATGGAAGAAAATTAACATGTGAAGAGCTAAAACTGGGAAGAAAATATTCCCGAGAATATTTTTCTTCACTGCCGAGATATGGAGATTATATGGAGTAATGATGGGTTATTTGTGGCCCTGTTGAGTATAAATATGATGCTGGTGTAGCAGAGAGGTTTTATGGAGAGTTAGGGGGCAGAAGAGAGCTAGAAAGAAGCTGCAGAAAAAAGTGATATAAAAGGAAAGCGAAGCCAAAGAAGGAAAGAAGAGAGAAAATCCAAAGGAGTAAAGAAGAATATTTTTGTATATAGTTAATTTATTTTTATTAGATATTCTTTTTATTTTTTTAGAAACTGTAAATAGGCTTTTATTTTTGTAATCTTTTATCTTTAGACTTGGACATTTGGACATTATTATTATTTTTTTAACCCTACGGAAGGGTAGTTTTAAATATAAACTGCACAGGGAAGGATGGTGATTACGATATCACCTCGGCCCCTCGGGTTCGTACATGACATAGGAGTCGTGGCCCGAGTCGACTTCAACGGTTCATCCCCCGTCTGGAACGGGAGGTAAAATTTCTAAACACCCGCGAATCCCCTATTAGCGGGTTTACTGGATGATTTTGTATGCATATATGTTGAGGTATTGAAAACGGCTGCTTTAATTTCCTAGTAAAGGGCAAGGCCTGGCCATACAAGATAAGGGTTCGGATTTCATCACCGTTCTCTTCTTGCCCGCTTTAGGAAAACGATACCAAACGCGAACCTAAGCCTTAAAATTTGAAATAGAACGAGACCGATAGGGTAACGAGCTTATTAGGAAAGTCATTCGAAAAATATTGGTTATCTTTTAAGCATACTTCAAAGTTCATGATGGTTTCTGTGAGTTGAATGCGTGATTGCGCCGCCTTGTATACGGTGAGGCCTTGGGTATCAAAGATCCACGTAGCTTCCCTCGCCTCTATTCAACTTACTTAAACTCGGATTGATTCCATAGGGGTTTGCTCAGATTGTAACGAATTCCCTTTCGAATGATTAAAAGCTGGTCTAGAAACAATCTAAGTGGAGCCATCATGCTTTTTGTTTGCTAGAGATCAATAGGTTTGTTTTGGTCAAGTCAGCCTTGTTTGTGTTTGTGTAGAATTCCCTTGCAGTTAGGATGTCAAACTGGTATTATAATAGCCATCAAAATGAATATGAATATCCAACTGAACAATATGGACATCACCCTTTTTATGACCATAGTGTGAATAGTGGTTGGGAACGCCAATCTTTTGAAGGTTATGGGTCATACCATAGTGAGCCCAATTACTATCCACACATGTACCGGTCATATGAGCAAGATTCTTTTAATTCCTCTCCGCTAGATGAAGCACGTAGGATACTTGAGTCAACGCGTAAGTTACTTGAGTCGTCAACACATAAGTTAGCGGACACTAATGACTTAGTTATGGATGAAAGAACTATAGCAATGAGTGAACCTTCTTTAGAAGATAACCTCAGGAAGTTAGCTGAGTCAACATGTAAGTTAAATGAATCCACACGTGAGTTTGCTGAGTCGACACGTAGGCTTGAGTTAGAGATAGAAGAAAGAATTGCTCGAATTACACATAATTGCCAATACATTCTTTCCAGTATTACCCGTGAAAATGAGGATAATTTTTATCAAGATGACGAGGATAGAATTGGTAACACTATTTGTGTAGATGAGGTTCAACCATTTTCATGTTATTATGATTATGGCAGTATTGATGAAGAATCTGAAGCTTTTAGGCATAGTGAACAGGAATTTGTTACTCCAATTGAGCTTAATAATGATAATGTTTCTAGTTCAAATCCAAATAATTTTAATAATTATTCACCTATTCAAGAGGACGAGGATTTGACTAGAGATACCCCTGTTTTAGACGATGTAATATTTCCTTATGATTACGAAGCCGATAATAGTTTTGAGGAACGAGTTTATTATGAGAATATTGTTTTAGAGTCTAGCGATTTAGAAACATTAGTATTAGAAAAAGATGATGAACTCGTAGAGATTTTAAATATGAGTGAGGATGCATCACCTGAGTATAACCCACAAGAAGCAATTGACCATTTTCAGGATTCTAATGATCTAGAAATTAGGGAAATTGTAGCTAGTCTATCTAGAGACACCCAAAATTCTAAGTTTGGGGGTGATTATAATTCTCCTTGTGCCCTACCTTTAGCTCTTACAGAGATCCCTCACTTGGGACTTGATATTTGTGCCTCAACCATTGTACAAGATTACCTTCATGCTAGCTCTCCCGAACCTAATAATGTCCAGGAAGAAGTTCAGTTGTTAGAAACCCATCCTCTGGTTGATGTGGTTAACCCAGGCTATGATACCACGATTGACTTTGTTTTCTCACCAAAAACCTTCCTTCCAATTGTGGGAACTTATGATTTCCAAATGTGTCGAATATTAAGTTGTGAGACTAAACCTAAATGCTTTAGAAAATTAGAATCGACACATTTTCTTAAGAATGACCATTACTCTCATTGTGGTCAATTATGTAAGTCAAATCTTATTGACTTAGAGGATCCTCAGTTATTTAGGTTATTATTGTGCGCTTCTAAGATCATATTTGAGTTTTTCCAGACTCTAGGACCTAATGATTCGGATCCCACCTATGAAGAAACGCAGCCAATGAAAATTTTCTATTTAGACCCTTTCATAGAACCTGAACCTGAACCACAATTAGATATAAATTTCTTGATCAGGAAACTAAGTAAGGGCTTGCTAGTCTTGTTCATTTTCTTGGTTCATTGCAGTTTCCTTTGGTCAGCTCTATTTAGTTTTGAAGACCTTGATTATTTTCGATTTGTTACTTTATGGTTCGAGTTGACTAATCTTTCCTAAGTCTGGTTGAAGACTTTAAACTTAGCACTTCTTGGGAGGTAACCCAATCTCATGCAACACGGTAATATCTTTCCTTAACTCTTTTGCTTCAAATGGTAACAGTTTCTCCTTGTTCATGTTTTTAATTTCATCTTTAGAACATTGAGGACAATGTTAGATTTAAGTTTGGGGGTATGGGAGAAACTTTTTAGTTGCAATAAATAAACTCCAGAGCCTAGAAATTTATGTTTATTAAGGATGGCACTAACCAATCTAAGTGGATGGAAGCATTTTGGTTGTAGGAGTTGAGGAACCAATCTGATTAGATGGAAACATCTAGAAGAGTCTATTCATAAAAGCACAGAGCTCAGGTATTAGAAAATAAAACATGGTAGTTTCGCCATATCCTCGTGATGGAAACATCGAAAGAATCCTGATCACTTCTTTTATTTTTATTTTTATTTTTACCATTGTTAGGGTGAAATAGAGTGATTGAGATACCTAAAAAAAAAAAAAAAAAAATTGAGACCAGACCACTAGACCAACCGGAATAAATACAATAAAGTCGACCACTGGTACCCTTGTATATGCCAGCTGAGTTGACCTAGAGTTAGGATTATCAACCACTGGTCCCCTTGTGTATGCCATTGTGTTGATATTAGTCGAGACCAGTATCTCAGTCCATTAGGATAGGTTCACCCTAGCCAACATCATCCACGTTTTTCTGTTCTTAATCTTTACATGTGATTGGTTGACTCCGGTTTATGATGTCTAGAAACTATCTGAGCAGAGCTCTGTCACTTTATATGAATTTTAGTATGCTTTCGTATACAGCAATTGGAATTTCGCATCAGGGTACTTCCTCTTGTAGTCAATAAGTATGCCAACCAAGGAGATTCTTTAGTGCCTTCCAAGGTTCTGCATAGATAGCTAGGGTCTGGAGTAAAAGGTTTTGTGGGTACACCTCTGGTAAACCCTCCGGAGACAACACTCCGCCACTGGGGCCACCTAGTGGTTTAACGGCTTGTTGCACGTGCTAAGTGTAGTCATTTCATTTTCTAGATTAGATTTGCTCGGGACTAGCAAATAATAAGTTTGGGGGTATTTGATAGACGCATTTATGTGTCTAATTTGTCCTCAATGTTTCGTATTGTTAGTGCTCGATTTCGTACTTATTATGGTGTTTTGTGTGTTTGTAGGTATTTTGGGGAAATAAACATTTTTGGAAAATTCGGCTCGAAAAGTTGCTCGGAACACCCCCGGAGGACATTTGATATTCGGACTCCCACTTTGGATAAGGGGTAACCCAATTGCTAAGGGGCACCCCAGGGAGCCAGCTGCTATTCGCACCCCCAGTTTGGTTAAGGGGACACCCATCTTCTTCATTTAAATTAAAATTTGGCGGGAATAATGCATGCAGCGAGAACTGAATTAGGGTTTGATTTTTGATGTATCTCGAGAGAGATTCAATTGCTGGAATCAGTTGCATTCAGCCTGTTTTGGCTTAACAGGCATGGTATGAGCGTTAGATTTAGTCCAGTTGGGTTAGTTGATCAGTGAGAAGAAAACAGAGGCGGGAAGATACTCGGAGATACTCGGGCTTCTCTTAGTTGCTCTTTTGGGAAGGTGCACGACTCTACAGCATGTTAAACTGATTATGGAACGTGTAGGAGCCTGTTTAGAGTGTGATGGAAGAAAATTAACATGTGAAGAGCTAAAACTGGGAAGAAAATATTCCCGAGAATATTTTTCTTCATTGCCGAGATATGGAGATTATATGGAGTAATGATGGGTTATTTGTGGCCCTGTTGAGTATAAATATGATGCTGGTGTAGCAGAGAGGTTTTATGGAGAGTTAGGGGGCAGAAGAGAGCGAGAAAGAAGCTGCAGAAAAATTTGCAGCAGCAGAAAAAATAGGAAGAACGTGAAGAACAGACTCGCAGAGTCAGTCGCAGAGAACCGTGGAAAAACTACTGCAGAAACGAAGTATCATTTAACAGCAGTCTTATTTTCTCTGTAACGGTGTTTGCAACAGTTATAAACGTTGCAAACGCCCGATTTTCATCATTTTCTCCATTTTCTTCTTTGTAAACACATTTTGAGCAATGAAAACCCATTTTGAGCGTGTCTACAACATGAGAAGCTAGAACCCATCACTGGGACGACGGAGGAAGTCGAATTTCATACATGGGTAATTTTAATTAATTCTTTTTATGACTTTTGCACTAATTAAAATTGAATAATGATTTTGATTAATCAGTTGTCATTTCATTTGATGGGTCATGCTTGCTTAATTGTTTTGATGTCCCATGCTTAAGATTTACAATTGATATTTTGAGAATCTACCTTGGCAAAAATAAGAGTCTATGTTTATATTTGTTGCGCGATAATTGTTAAAAGAATTAATTTTTGAACCTTCTGTTATGAGTTCGGCCAAATCCTGAGTCCCAGCACATCTCTCCATCTTGTGACAAATTGTGTATATATATTTATCTTTTATTTTTCCTAAAATCAATTCAACGAGTCCGAGTGAACGACAACCCTTTCTTACCACTTTCTACAATATTATTGAAAAACCATCACCTCCCTGCAGACGTAAATTGCAATAGGATACATGCCATTGTTACCATCCACGGAGGTAGCAGACAAAACTGTTCCACCATACATACTGTTTAGCAGGGTCCAGGCTAATGCTATAATTGGTCTGCATCCATCATTAAACCCATCAATGGATGCCCTATACGCAATACATAAGCCTTCAAACTCTTTAGTCTCTGGGTGGATGGTCCAACTAGCAATGCTTCCAGGGTTCGTTTCAACAATCTGCCGTCACATCTCAGGTACTAAACTGAGTTCAAAAAATTGAAAAAAGGAATCATATCAACAACATACACATTACCAAGTAGAAAAACTTAACACACACCATACATACAAGGCGTTAGAGTTACCTGAAGCTGTTTATATAGGATCCATACGTCTGTACAAGGCAGTCATGGAATGCTTTGCGTGCTTTTGCGGTAGAGATTTTAACTTTGTACTGCTTGAAGATTTTTCTCCTAATGCTTTTGGTGTTACACTTTATCCCACTTTTAATGTAACTCGTAACTATTTCCCTCAACATTTCTTCCCCAATGTGGATTTTTTTTTATTTTTACCCTATCAGTTTCATCATCACTAGGATCACTGAAAGACCAATCAAATTCCATACTAGAATAACCACTGTGAATATCGTCATCGGTATCACAGTGGTCCTCGTCAATTCTGCTTGTGGGCTTGACCATTTCCTTCGCATTGGCCTTGTCGCTGCAAAGAAAAGGAAACAAATTAAAGGGGCACACCACATCCAGTTGTTGAGAATTGGGGCATGAGAATCTTTGATTCTGTTCCCAGATGTTGGGGACCAAGGGAACAAAATAAAATCAGTTGTTGGAATATGCAGAACAAAACAAACAACTACTTTCCTAAGAAGAAAAAAAACCAAGTACAATAAAAAAAAAATGGAGATACCCCCCGTGTGCTACAGGAATATCGATGGATTAATGTGGTCCTCCATTTCCTTCGTAGTATTTCTAAAAGACAACTTACCGAGTAAAGTCAAAAAATCACCTTTTATTGATTTTTGTTTTTTAAAGACACAACACTGAAAAATCAAGAGATCCGACCAAAAAACATAGACGACAACCAGATGTTGGGTTTAAGGTTGTTTGCTACAATGAACTCGACGGTATTTTGAGAATTAAATTAAAATGGGCCCCACTTTTACATCATCCAACAAACCACTTAACAAACAAAGTCAATAATTCATTTTTTGTTTGGGTTGAAAAAATAATAATATTTGGTGCTGGTATTTACACACATCACACTGAATCATGTGATCCAACAAAAAGAAAACACATCTTCAATCATTTAATCATGGGATCATCATTCCAGAAAACCAAAATAATAAATACTACATCTAGATCTGCATATTCTTCTTGCCATCAACACCAACTACTAACTGATGACAATCAATGCAATAACCTGTAGCATACCACCTTCAATCCAACAACCAGAACTGAATCTAGTAAATGCATACCACCTTAAAGCATTCATACTCAACAACTTGGTAGCTAGAAGAGTATAAAAGTGCAACAAAATGCAGAACTGAATCTGAATGCACTTACCTGTTTGATGCTTTCCTCTTCGTCATTAATGTTTCAAAATAAAAATAAAAATTGATGCACTCTATAGATCTGCAACAATGGAGCAGAAAAAAAGAAAGAAACCTCTCTCTATCCTCTTGTTCAACACAGTGAGATGAGATCAGGTGAAGCTAAAGTAAAATGAGAGTAGTAATTGCTTCAAATATACCCACCCGCCACATTTAATGTCACCCATTTGTGGACCGTTCATCCTCAACCACTTATTACACGTGCATACACTACGGGAAAAATCATCATTGATGACACTTTATTAGCGTTGTAGCACCCCTACGACAACGCTTTTTTATGCATTGTGTAGGTGGGGTATTGTAGAAAGTCCAAGCTTTTCTACAATGCTTGACTAAGAGTTGTAAAGGGTGATGTGGTTCATGGTTCGACAATATTTTGCCAAAGTTGTGATTCTCTTTCGATTTTTTTTTTGAAAGCCTAACATAACTCTTGCTTGTGTTGTAGGATTATTTTACACAACAATGGATGCGTATCGTAAAAATATGTAACACAACTCTTGCTTGTGTTGTAGGACTATTTGACACAACAAAGGATGCGTATCGTAGAAATATGTAACACAACACTTGTATAAGTTGAAGGACTATCTTAGACAACCTAGGATGTGTATTGCAGAAATATGTAACAACTCTTATTACTATTATCAATAAGATTTGCACGACACTTGTTAGAGTTGTAGAACTATGTTGGACAACACCTAATTATGTCGTGAAGACATTCTTTCACAACTATTGGTTTGTGTAGTTGAAATATGGAAAACAACTCTTATTAGAAGTTGTGTTCATATAACTATTTCGAAAAAAAAAATTATAGCTGAAACCGAATTGCCGAAAGTATTTCATATGATTTCATATTAACCGTCCAGTGTAACACATTTACATTCATTCAAGACCTGGCACTCCAATTACATTACCTAGCTAACTTCAAATCACGTTGTATGAAAGTGTGTTGTGCAACAAAAGAAAAGAAAATGATAAATTCTTTGAACATGACTAAAAATATCATATAAATTGTAAAACGCAGATATGGGCCTCCACTACAAATGTGGCAGTAGCATACTCGTTCCAGTATGGTAGTCTGGGTTACATTGCTAAATGGAAGTGATCCGTTTTTGCTGCACACTCTCTTCTTTGTAAACCAAACGACGATTATGTGAAACATAGAGGTAGATGATACGGTAGAGGCACTGGCTTAGACGTGAAGTGCCATAGTTTTCAATGAATATCATATCCGTTGGCATAGCTTTAGCACCTGCAAATCACTAGTACTCTTCAAGTACAACAAGCAAACACCAGTTCTGCATTTACAGGATATAACGACAAAAAATTTATCAAAAAAAGAAAATACAGGGTAGTAACAAACCTTCAGTTGTGCACCAGATGCCCCACCCATCTTCTCTGCTATCTTCTTCAGATCAATTCCACGCGTTAAGTTCATTCTCCTTGAGTGGATTTTCATAATATCCCATCGAAACTACAAGGAAATCATTTTGGCAACCAAACGAGGGATGTTCAGAAAATCATACGCTGAATATCAATCACAACCGAATAAATTATGACTGTACCACAATCATGCTTAATCAAGTACATATATCACTTATCAGTCTTCTATTAAAATAGGAGTGGGACACTGGCAATAGTCAAGTAGAAACCTGAGGATATGCTAGACAACCTGAAAAAGGACCATTAATACTACAAAGATGATGCCCAGAGTCATTGCCCCTCTATAGTAAAAGTAAGAGATGGGCTCAGACTTGGCGCTAGTGTCAGCAAGATTAAACACATCACCAGAAATATTATACAATACAGAAAGAACTCTGCAAGAAAACATGACCATTTATATAGTGAAAAATAGAAAAAAACAAAAAAAAAAAAAAACAGAACCAATGGATCAGTAGATGCAAATTACAAAAGGTGACATGTATCGAGTCCATACACCCTTTAAAATATTCTTCCAATGACTACGATTGCACATGCCTACTACCAATGATATACTACTGCAAAAGAAAAAAATTGTATCATATTACTAGTTTACTACCGCCCAGCCAACTGAAAACTTAGGAATTTGCACCAGTAATAGAAATAGAATGATGGCCTATAAATTTCTAATTTATTTGAGTTGCTACCAAACAGAAATACTCTGATGGACTGCAAAAATGAAGGAACTGGTAAACACCTTGTCCTAGAAGCGTAAAGGATTTTGTTTGACAGGATGGTGCTGATGGGAGAAATATCTAATCAGCAACGGACCGTCGATAAGCACAGCCATTTCAAATACACAATAAAATCCACTATAGACTTGGGCATGCAGAAAAACACAATAAATGATGCTAAGGATGATTATTTGAGATGTCCATCTCATTTTAGACAGCATTAGCACTATCCCATAAGTAAGCACGGACAAATGAAACTACCGACTAGCATATCTTTTCATTCAATACATCTAATATAATAATCCTACGTTAGCCACAGTGTACGTGGATGTCATCCTTTTATTTAACAAAAAAAGAGGCTGAAAGACAAAAGGAGGCTTCAGTTAAATCTAGCTTATGAGTTAATGTCCTTCATGTCAAAAACAAATCAACACCAAACTGTCAAATAAGCACAATAAAAATCATCAAGTCACACCTCAACATCATCATCACACATAATATAAAAATACAATCAATTGTATCACAAATCCATCATACCTTGTCTTGACCTCCAACATCCCACACAGTGAAACTGATGTTCTTGTACTCTACAGTCTCCATTTAATCCTATACCAAACCACACCGACAACACATCAGCAACACAGCATAATCGACACATTAAAATAAAATGGAGAAAGGTATCTAATGCGTACCAATAGTAGGAATGGTGGTGACAATCTCTCCCAACTTGAGCTTATACAATCTCTCCCAACTTGAGCTTAAAATACAGCACCATCCTCCACTCTCGGACCATCTGACTTCAGCTCCTTCTCAGGCTGCAACACTAGCTTCTTTAGTTTCCGTCCAGCAGGCTATGAGTTTGCACACTGGTTAACCTCACAGTAAGGACCAACCATTAACTCAATTCAGATATTCTATTGGCTATTTAATCACCTTCACCCACTTGATTTCACTTCAAAAATTAAACATCAGACCCCTTGTCTCGAACAGAAATGTCATTTTGAGAATACAACACCACTGTCGGCAGATGCAATTAAACCACCAGTTGATACAAGCCTCCATATCTATCTCGGCCACAATCAAATTCCCACAACTGAAATCTCTGTATACAGCCAACATAACCAACACCGATTTCAGTTAGATGGAAGACCCAAATAATTTCCCTTCTGCCAATTACTTCCCAATAGACCAAGTAATCACAGGATTTGCAATAGACCAAGCAGAACTCTCATCCTTCCATTCATTCCTTTGTTTCAACAAAATCAAAACACAAATCACAATCAAAAATCAAATCAAAACCCAGATCCAGAAATCAACAAACAAATAATGGGTTTGCATTCAAAATTTTAAATGACAAACTTACAGATTCAATTGGTTTGAGATTGAATGGAGAATCACCATAATAAAAACCAATAGACCAAGACCCTTCATTACCTTCTTGACAACCAATCGAAACTGGTGTTCTAGAATAGGAGCGATAGATAATCTCGCATAGATAGAAACAAGAAAAACAAAAAGAAGGAATGAAGTGAGAATCAAGAACGATGATTTAGAGAATGAAAATTGATTAAATCACCATCTGCAACTCCATTAAACCACCGTCTCTATCTCAATCAATCGCTAATTCTTCCTCATCATACTGTGTTCACCAAACCCATCTTTAATTTCTCTATTTCTAACTCAATTAATGATTCACAGACAAAACCCTAGTTTTCAAACTCAATTGCAACACGAACCCATCAATTCATCCGTGTTTCAATCAACAGTGACACACGATTAGTAGCTTCGTAACCGTATGAGATCTTTCTAGAGAGATTTAACACTGATTAAGCAATAAAAGGATCAAAGAGATTTGGTGAAGAAGGTGAATATAGATGGAGGGGAGATGGCGATGAAGAGTAAAGACGGGTTGGGTGAATTAGATTTTCTAAGTGAGTAAAAAAATTCCTCAAAAAAAATAAAATAGAATTAGTGAATCCGACGGACCACGTTTCTTTTGATCCCTTCATACGGATTTAAGAAAAGATCTTAACGGTTGAGATTTTATTTGGGATGTTCATGCGGATTGGTAAGCATGTGTTTCTCTTTGTGCTAATACAAACTCATGTATTCGGTTTTATTATCAACCTTCGCCACAAAAAAAAATCCAAAAAAAATATTAAAAAATTTAGGACATTTTTATCAACATTATGATATAAAAATATCCAAAAAATGTATAAGAATGAAGCTGAAAAATAAGAAATGAATTCGATAATTGGTGTGTTTCTTTGTGTTTTCTCTTTGTACTTCTGTTTTGAATTTCGACTACTCACATAGGTCACGAAGTAATTTCGACCAGTTATACAGGTCATGAATTAGCTTTAGTTCACACTCGCAGACTCAAGAAGTATAAAATTATGAACCAAGAAGCTCTGGGAGGGTTTTGACTTCAATTGCAGCATGATACATCATCGAAATCGATAATATGAAGCTCATGGGAGATTCGAACTTCAAATATGGCCGTGAGTGGACCACTATAAGCCGAAAACTTTTTAAGAACGATGAATCCATCCATTTACAGGTAAGATTCCTCTGGAATATTTCCCGAAACTTTAAACAAACCCTGTTTTGGCATATTGTATGCATAACCTGGCTCTGAGATAGAATCTTGGCCGGGAGTGGACAACTATAAGTCGGAAACTTGGTAAGAAGGATGAATTCATCCTTTTATAAGTAAGATTCCTTCGGAATTTTCTCTGAAACCTTAAACAAACCATATTCTGGCATATTAAATGTGTGCCCTGGCTCTGAGATCGAATCCTGACTGTGAATGGACTACTAAAAGTCGAAAACTTGGTAAGAACGATGAATCCATCCATTTACAGGTAAGATTCCTTCGGAATATTCTCCAAAACCTTAAACAAACCATATTCTGGCATATTGTATCACTACACCATTTTAAGGGATTCGCAACCCAGGTTTGCAACGGCACTAGCGGGGTTGCGAATTTTTTGGTTGCTAATTGCAACTGATTTTTTTTCGCAACGGAGGATTGCCATTGCTAATTTTTCAACCTCACAAGCAAGGTTGCAAATCGCAACTGTTCTATGTTCAAGCGTGTGAACCACGTGCGTGGTCAGGAACACTAGGACTTATAAATACGCCCAAGTCAAATTTTGGTCAATTATTCTTCTTTTTGTTTCCACCCTTCAACCATATCTACATTATATCCCTTCCTTATCGAGTTTTCCCGTGTTGTTTTTTCTCCGCCACATACCTTATCTCTCTCTCCCATCTCCTCTCTGAAGAGATGAAGCTCTCATTTCTTCCTCCATCTCCCTTTCATCTAAGTACCTCTTTGGAGAATCAACAATATCATCAGCAGCACCATCAATAACATCATTAAGAAGTGTGTAGTTTGATGGCTCGAAATAGTAAGTGATTATGTTGTGGTTGATTGAATACAGGAAGAAGATGATAGTGTTGTTACTGTGAATCAGATATTAGGGTTCCTGGTACGATTGAGATGTTTAGTGATGTTTATTTTGAGTGATGATAAATGAAAATTGATGGGTTGGTGTTTAATCAAAGTTATGAAGTGGATTCAGTGAAGAATCGAAGGGTTAGGGTTTCTGCAAATAAAATTGAAATTCTATTTAGGGTTTTATGAAATTAAATTCAGAGAAGATGGAGTTGTTGTCTAAGAGGGATGATTGAAGATGGGTTTTGTGTTAATTTAACAGTTAAGGTGATGATTTGATAAATCAAATAATTTTGGTTTTCCGTAGTTTGATTCGAAACTCGGTTTGGGAAAGGATTAAGAGGAAGTAGTCAGAATTAGTAGACGGGTTTGTTGATATGAAGATTGTTGGGTTGTTGTTAGTCTTGAGGTGATTGGATGAATGGAGTCAAGTAAATAAGGAATTGAGTTCCAATTGCATGAGTAACACATTTGAGGTAATTATTTCCTGAGATGATTTGGCTCAGTTCAGTTTTATTGTATGAATATTTGTGTTTGATAATTGAATTGATAATTGGGATATATGTATGTTGAATTGAAGTTCAGTATGCTAAAATTGGAGTTATTATGGTTGAGTTATGGAAATCACAGGGCTGAGTAAAATGGATAAGTTGTCAATGAGTTGCATCTAATGAGTTTGGTGGTGATGGATATATGAATGAAAATCAAATTATCTCTCTTTGATTAAGACTTGTATTATTTGTCTATCTCCGTTTCTTAGCAAATTTATCTTAATCTGTATATATGCAGGAAGATCTCTGGAGTGTAGGTGTGATCCTTTATCAACTTGTGATAGGGAAAACCCCGTTTACTGGAAATAACCAAATCTAGGTTTGAGAGTTGTCTCGCTACTTGTGTCTTAACTTAGTTTCCATTATGCTGTGCTTTTGCCAACTTGTGATAGATCCTTCTTGTTGTTTCCTGTGTAGTTGCTGCAAAACATCATGAAATCAAAAGAATTGCAGTTCCCTCATGATATTAAGGAATTAAGCTCTGACTGCACAGATTTGTGCCGAAAGTTATTACGTCGTGATCCAAGTATGATTCTTGTTGTCATATCTGTACTTTCCCCATTTGATTCTTATCCCCGATCTACTCCATGATTCTTGCGTTTACATGCATCCAGTAGAGCGATTAACATTCGAAGAGTTCTTTGGACACATGTTTCTTTCTACCCACAAATCTAAAGAATCCTCAAGGTAATAAGAATGTTACTTGCCTGTTCTAGTGAATGGAACTATAATTTTGCTAATAGTATCCATCCAGATTTCAGTTACAGATTATGAGATCTTCTTTGAGGACCAAAGTTGTTAAAGCGGCAACTGAATGCAGACTTGGAAGGCACCCAGAAGCAAATTCCCAAGACGATTGTCTTCCTTTCATTTTAGATGATGATACTAGTGGTCCTGATGCCAGTCCATCCCATCCTTCATCGATAGGATCAATGAGGTTTACTTTATCTATCTTCATGTTTTTCCTTGATTTTGGGAAGTTTGTTGCAGACACCTAACATCATTGTCGGTAATACCTACAGATTTGGTGATGCTAGGCACAATCATGAAACTGTTATTTCAAATATTGATCATCAGATGGCTTCGCACAGAAACATCAGAGAACCCACTACAACTGTGGACCAAATACCATCCGAAGCTTCTTCCAGAGGTATCCAAATTTTACTATTTTAAACTTTATCTCATTATCTTTTTCTTGTAATTAAATAGACCTAGAAACTCAGTATTTGTCTAATATCTAGTTTTCTTGGAATTCACAGTTATGGATTCCCTAGAAAACATTGACCTGGAGTATGTACTTGTCCCTATGCACTCTATGGAGGACTCGTCTTTATCATCAAATGCAAGACGGGTTCATCATTTGCCTTGCAAATCTGATAGTTCTTCTACAGTTTCTCTATGTAAAAACAGTGTGCAAGTGCCAATCACCGGCACAGGAACAAAGAACACCTATGAAGATGGGAGCATGGAAAGCCATAACTCTTTACCTTACAGGTCATCTCAAGGATCCATGGATGTGGGAGATGCTTTGGATCAGTCATATGCTCGTTGTCTGACAAGGATTAGGTCGTTACAGCAATCTGCATCTGCCATAACGGAATTAGTCAATCAGAAGGTACACCACTATCTTTATTCATTCCTCCAAAATTTTCTGTTAGTCTTGTCACACTTAATATATCTGGTTTCCAGAGGAATTACAGTGGTCATGTATCTACTACAAATATATGGTTTCGTAGTTACAGAACGAGATGTCAACCTGAGGCGTACAACTCTAATATATGTTTCACACCGCAGTGTATATCTTGCTTATAGTAGTGTATCTCTATTGATCCGAAGATTGCTCTGTCCAATATAATGTTGTGTTTGTGACAGCTGAGAATGAAACCAGAAAACATATAGAATTCTGGATGGTACTCATAGTGACAGATATAAACTTATCATATGATTAGCTAAATGAAGTTCTGCCTGAAGCTGTGGAAACTCATGTTTTTTGTTTGTTATTTGAAAAGATTGACTCAGGTAGCCAGTTAGAGGCCTTCTCACTCCAGCTGGTTAATATGGAAATTTGGAAGCAAGCAATGCATATATTCCATACTCTGGTTGCGTCAGCTATTGATGGAAGTCCTAGCCAAGAAACAACTCGAATCAGGGGCGGAAAATCTCTGAACATTGTTGGCACTCAAGGGCCTGAATTAGTTTGTTCCCAGATCGAGAAAGAGTTTCTTCTTGAAGTAGGGCATGCTGAGGAGATTGCTAGGGGTATTTTCCCAGTTGATGGTATGTGAAACTTTCACTGTTTATTCGTTAATTACAGTTCCGATGAAGCATTCTTTACTCTGCCTGAAACTTCCAGATTTAGGATCCAATTACTTTCTGAAGGTTTTATGTATCCTCAGTGTGATTATATATGGTGTTGAATAGAAACAAATTATAAATTTTCTAAACTCGAAAATCTTTACAACATGGTTTCAGGAAATGTGGAGATGCCAGACGCCATGGAAATAATATTACAATCTCAGAAACAAGACTCATGTGATATTTAACATACGTAACACTATGCGATCATCTATCGTTTCTT
Organism: Papaver bracteatum; assembly: GCA_023529315.1. NCBI lineage: Eukaryota > Viridiplantae > Streptophyta > Magnoliopsida > Ranunculales > Papaveraceae > Papaver > Papaver bracteatum. Next base: position 121,825 of record JAJJWX010001771.1, read on the forward strand.
ACTTAAGTTGTAAGACGCTTCACTTAAAGCTACAGACGAAATTCACAGTAGTTCATTAAGCTGTATAATTGTATTCGTTCTATTGTTTCCATAAGTGTGTATTTATGTCGAGGGTTAAAGTCTTTTTTTTTTTGACACGCAGCAACAGGTGCAGGAATGTCATGTGTGGTATCATACACATCATCATCATCTAACCAGGTGAGAGCTCACCTTCTATAACAGTAATTATCACTTGAAATAAACTAAGAATGCAGTAATAGTTCATACATCTTGAACCAAAAACTATGACAATGGGGTGTGACATTTTCCCGTTTTCTGCTGGATTTTTATAGGATTTCACCGATGTTATTGCAATCAACCCAGATTTGAGTAACGTAAGGTTATCATTTCTGCTCACAACAAGGACGCTCCCATGTTTGTTGTTCATGTCAACGAGAAGGAATACACCTCTGGCAGCAAACATTCTTTCAAACTTGGGAGCGTCCTGTAATTATTTATTTGGTCATGTCTTACTGATTTCATCTCAAGTAATTGTATATATGCGTTTAGTCTTCTATTTTCTTTCTGTTGTTATAACTTAGTTGTTTATCTCCATCTCATGCTTTAGCTTAGTAGCGTATTCAGTTCGTACTTCACTTGCATCTGTAACGTTGTTGTTGTATTATAGTTAATCCATTTGTTTATATATCTTGCATCCTTGTATTAGCTTCTGATTAGAAGAATTTGTGATGCTTTGTTCGCAGGTTAATTGAATGATGCTCATGAGATCAGAAAGGTTGGAGAACAAAGCAGTAGTTATTAGGTCCCTTAGCAGCTGCAAGATTTGTAAGTTTATATAGCTTATAGTGATTTAAGTTAGAAGAACTTAGGAATTTCGTAACTTTACATGAACTGAACTTAGGAACCAAGTATGTTTCTAATGTGTACACTAGTTTGTTGTGATACTTAGAACACATTTGTATCGAATACTTTTTTTTTTTGTTAAAATCAATTGAAGAATCCATTTTCCTAATTTGAATCAGTTTTGTATGTTGAAATGAATGAATGAATGTATGTTGAATGAGTGAATGTATAACTGTGGAAATGTTGAATGTGGGGAACTGGGTAACTGCAGAGGGGAAATATGGGGGGAAAATTTTGACCAGGTCAATGAAGATTTCACCCTTTTTTTTTAGGTTGCAAAATATTCGCAACGTCTTATATCTGTTGATAAATTAGAACCAGAACCAATAACATTTTAGTTCCGGGTAGGGGTATTCCTGGAATTCGAAATAGCTTAGCAACGGCAGACCCTAGTTGCGAATAAATAGCGTCGCAACGGTACTTGTCGTTACGAATCCCCGTTGCTGACCGAGAGTCGCAACGGAGCTTATGTCGTTGCGAAAAATGCAACGTCGTGTTTTGCAACGTCTATTTGGCGTTGCAACCCCAGTCAGCAACGTCCAGATTCCGTTGCGAATCCCTAAAAATGGTGTAGTGTATGCATACCATGGCTCCGAGGTCGAAACATGGCCATGAGTGGACCACTATAAGCCGAAAACTTGGTAAAAATGATGAATCCATTTATTTACATGTAAGATTAATTCAGAATATGAACCGAAACTTGGTAAAAACGATGAATCCATCCATTTATCAGAATTGAACATCACAGGTTCATATGTTACTAGAGTTAGACTTGAGTTTCTCGTTCGGATGTACAAAAGACGAAATATATCATAATTGAACATCACGGGTTCAAATATTACTAAAGTTAGACCTGAGTTTCCCGTTTGGATGAACTAAAGACGAAGTATATCAGAATTGAACATTACGGATTCAAAGGATTACTAGAGTTAGACCCGAGTATCTTATTCGGATGAACTGAAGACGAAATATATCAGAATTCAACATCACAGGTTCGAATATTACAAGAGTTAGCCCAGAGTTTCTCGTTCGGATGAACTGAATAAGAAATTTATCAGAATTGAACATCACAGGTTCAAATATTACTAGAGTTAGACTTGAGTTTCTCGTTCGGATGAACAAAAGACGAAATATTTGTGCTTTCTCTTTATGCTTCGGGTTTGAATTTCGACTATTCGCATAGGTCAGGAAGTAAGTTTGAAGCTCCAAGAGGGTTTCAGAGTTAAAACTTAGCATGATACATCATAGAAATTGATAAATATGAAGCCCAGTGTCGATTCGAGCTTCAAATGCGGTATAATGGCATACAAACTATGAAGTACGAAGCTCCGGGAGAGTTCTGACTTCAAACTTAGCATGATACATCATCCAAATCGAAACCTGCCAGTAAGTGGACTACTATAAGTCGGAAACTTCGTCAGAACATTCCTTAATTAGATCACAAATGTTTTAGTTCATGAGTATGAGAATCATACAATACCGATTCTAGAACTTAACCACCCGATGTGTTCGCAATCTAGGTATGTGAACATCAGCTCCGAGACATGAACCTGACTCCGATATTGAAACCTGGCGGTAAGTGGACTACTATAAGTCGGAAACTTAGTCAGAACGACGAATCTGAGCCACAAGTTGACTACTCTATGTCAGAAACTTGGTAAGAACGAGGAAGCCATCCATTTACAGGTAAGATTTCTTCAAAATATTCTACGAAACCTTAAACAAACCCTATTTCTGAATACTGAAGATGAAATTTATCATATTTGAACATCACAGGTTTTAAAGATTACTAGAGTTGGACCTGCGTTTCTCATTTGGATGAACTGAAGATGAAGTTTATCAGATTTGAACATCCCCGGTATATTCTACGAAACCTTAAACCAACCTTATTTATGCATATTTTATGCATACCATGCTCCGAGATCGAAACCTGGCTGCGAGTTGACTACTCTAAGTCAGAAACTTGGTAAGAACGACGAATCCATCAATTTACAGGTAAGATTTCTTCGAGATATTCTACGAAACCTTAAAAAAACCCTATTTCCGCATATTGTATGCGTACCAGGATCTGAGATTCAAACTTGGCCGTGAGTTGACTACTCTAAGTCAGAAACTTGATAAGATTCCTTCGAAATATTGTATGCGTACCAGGAACGAAGAAACCATCTATTTACAGGTAAGATTCCTTCGAAATATTCTACAAAACTTAAACAAACCTTATTTCTGTATATTGTATGCATACCGGGCTCCAAGATCGAAACCTGGCCGCGAGTTGACTACCCTAAGTCAAAAACTTGGTAAAAATGACGAATCCATCCATTTACGGGTAAGATTCCTTCGGTATATTCTACTAAACCTTAAACAAACCTTATTTATGGATATTCTATGTATACAATGCTCCGAGATCGAAATATGGCCGCGAGTTGACTATTCTAAGTCAAAAACTCGGTAAGAACGAAGAATCCATCCATTTACAGGTAAGATTCCTTCGACATATTTAGATTTGAACATCACAGGTTCAAAGATTACTAGAGTTCGACATGGGTTTGTCATTCAGATGAACTGAAGATGAAATTTATTAGATTTATACATCACAGGTTCAAAGATTACTATAATTCGACATGAGTTTCTCATCCGGGTAAACAGAAGATGAAATTTATCAGATTTGAACATTAAAGGTTCAAAGATTACTAGAGTTCGACCTGAGTTTCTCATTCGGATGATCTGAAAATGAAATTTATCATATTTTAACATCACGGGTTCAAAGATTACTAGAATTGAACCTGAGTTTCTCATTCGAATGGACTGAAAATGAAATTCATCAGATTTGAACATCACAGGTTCAAAGATTACTAGAGTTCGACCTGAGTTTCTCATTCGGATGAACTGAAGATGAAATTTATCAGATTTGAACATCATAGGTTCAAAGATTACTAGAGTTCGACCTGAGTTTCTCATTCGGATGAACTGAAGATGAAATTTATCATATTTGGTGCAATAAATATTATGGAGACTGTGAAAATGACCAGACTACCCTTATTGGAAATAGGTAAAGTAAATATTACAAAATGTGAAAATGACCATATTACTCTTAATGAAAATAAGTGCAATAAATATTATAGAGACCGTGAAAAATGATAAGACTACCTTTATCAGAAATAGGTAAAGTAAATATTATACAATGTGAAAATGACCATATTACCCTTAATGGAAACAAGTGCAATAAATATTATGGAGACTGTAAAAATAACGAGGCTACCCTTATCGGAAATAAGTAAAGAAAATATTACAAACTATGAAAATGACCATATTACCCTTAGTGAAAGTAAGTGCAATAAATATTATCGAAACTTTAATAATGACAAGACTACCCTTATCGGAAATAAGTAATGTAAATATTACACTTTGAAAATGACCATATTACCCTTGATGGAAATAAGTGCAATAAATATTATGGAGACTGTGAAAATGACCAGACTACCCTTATTGGAAATAGGTAAAGTAAATATTATAAAATGTGAAAATGACCATATTACCCTTAATGGAAATAAGTGCAATAAATTTTATGAAGACTGTGAAAAATGGCAAGACTACCCTTATCAGAAATAGGTAAATTAAGTAAATATTTCAGAATATGAAAATGACCATATTACCCTTGATGGAAATAAGTGCAATAAACATTATGGAGACTGTGAAAATGACCAGACCACCCTTATCGGAAATAAGTAATTTTCAGAGAAAGCTTCGCGCTGTTTGCGGCTCAGTCACCTGAGCATTATTTTTTGAGCATTACATTTTGTTTTACAACACTTATGAAGGGTTGTCATAAAGTTAGTGTATTAAAGAACCATAAAATTGACAGAACCTGTGATAGCGTAGGATGGTTAGTGGTGTACATTTCCATGCTTGGGGCTCAATATCGAATCCCCCCAACCTCTTTTTTTCCAACATTATATATTTTTACTTCAACAACACTTATAAGTGTTTTTATAGGTTTTTATTTAAAAAAAATCAAAAAAAATCAAAAAAATCAAAACTTGTGAACTGAAAGGATGGTTGATGAGCTAGATTTCCATGCAGTAGGCTCATGATCGAATCCCCCCAACCTCATTTTTTCCAACATTATATATTTTTACTTCAACAACACTTATAAGTGTTGTTATAGGTTTCTATTTAAAAAAAATAAAAAAAACCAAAACTAGTGAACTGAAAGGATGGTTGACGAGCTAGAATTCCATGTAGTAGGCTCAGGATCGAATCCCCCCAACCTCATTTTTCCAACATTATATAGTTTTACTTCAACAACACTTATAAGTGTTGTTATAGGTTTCTATTTAAAAAAAATTGAAAAAAAAAACAAAACTGGTGAACTGAAAGGATGGTTGACGAGCTAGACTTGCATGCAGTAGGTTCATGTTCGTATCTCCCCTCTAACATATTTTTCATTATCATATTTTTGTGTTCTTCAACAACACTTGCGAGAGTTGTGATAGGCTAAGTCATTACACTTATAAAACAGAGTTGTTATAGCTAAATGTCGTCACAACTCGTTTTCTTAAAGAGTTGTCGTTTGTTTTCTTAGCGCAACCCCTGGGTCCTAAGTGTTGGTAGTGATGATATACGACAACTCTTACTTTGAAAACAGTTGTAAAACATAAGACTTTCTACAATATTTAGCAAAGAGTTGTAAAACCCCAGTTGTAGATGTATATTTTTCCCGTAGTGATACATCTGGTATTCTTGACCAGTCAGCTTGGTTTGACCGGTCAAATTTACTTTTCCATTTACTTTGATCAAAAAATAACATACCACTTTCCACCACGGACACTTTTTTTGATATTTCTACTACTACCGTATCTTGTTTGACCGGTATTCTTGACCAGCCAGCTCGGTTTGACCGGTCAAATTTACTTTTCCATCTAACAGGTGGTTCATGTCACCACAGGCCTTAGTAATAAGAAATTTTGTGGGAAGTCTACAAACCATTGGCTTGGCTTTACCGGAGTTTGATTTGAACCTGTGATGTTCAATTCTGATATATTTCGTCTCCATTTCATCCGAAAGAGAAACTTAGGTATAACTCTGGTAATATTTGAACATGTGATGTGCAATTCTGATATATTTCGTCTCCATTTCATTCGAAAGAGAAGCTTAGGTCTAACTCGGGTTATATTTGAACCTGTGATGTTCAATAATGATATATTTCGTCTCCATTTCATCCGAAAGAGAAGCTTAGGTCTAACTCGGGTTACATTTGAACCAGTGATGTTCAATTCTGATATATTTTATCTCCATTTCATCCGAAAGAGAAACTTAGGTCTAACTCTGGTTATATTTGAACCTGTGATGTTCAATTCTGATATATTTCGTCTCCATTTCATCCGAAAGAGAAACTTAAGTCTAACTCTGGTTACATTTGAACCTGTGATGTTCAATTATGATATATTTCGTCTCCATTTCATCCGAAAGAGAAGCTTAGGTCTAACTCTGGTAATATTTGAACATGTTTTGTTCAATTCTAATATATTTCGTCTCCAGTCCATCCGAAAGAGAAGCTTAGGTCTAACTCTGGTAATATTTGAACATGTGATGTTCAATTCTAATATATTTCGTCTCCAGTCCATCCGAAAGAGAAGCTTAGGTATAACTCTTGTAATATTTGAACATGTGATGTTCAATTCTCTTATATTTCGTCTCCAGTCCATCCGAAAGGGAAGCTTAGGTCTAACTCTTGTAATATTTGAACATGTTTTGTTCAATTCTTATATATTTCGTCTCCAGTCCATCCGAAAGAGAAGCTTAGGTCTAAATCTGGTAATATTTGAACATGTGATGTTCAATTATGATATATTTCGTCTCCAGTCCATCCGAAAGGGAAGCTTAGGTCTAACTCTGCTAAGAATTGAACCTGTGATGTTCGATTCCGATATTTTTAGTCTTCGGTTCATCCGAAAGGGAAGCTTAGGTCTAACTCTGGTAATATTCGAACCTGTGATGTTCAATTCTGATTTATTTCGTCTCCAGTTCATCCGAAAGGGAAGCTTAGGTCTAACTCTGGTAATATTTGAACCTGTGATGTTCAATTCTGATATATTTCATCTCCATTTCATCCGAAAGAGAAGCTTAGGTCTAACTCATGTAATATTTGAACATGTTTTGTTCAATTCTTATATATTTCGTCTCCAGTCCATCCGAAAGAGAAGCTTAGGTCTAACTCTGGTTACATTTGAACCTGTGATGTTCAATTCTGATATATTTCGTCTCCATTTCATCCGAAAGAGAAGCTTAGGTCTAACTCTGGTAATATTTTAACATGTTTTGTTCAATTCTTATATATTTCATCTCCAGTCCATCCGAAAGAGAAGCTTAGGTCTAACTCTTGTAATATTTGAACATGTGATGTTCAATTCTCATATATTTCGTCTCCAGTTCATCCGAAAGGGAAGCTTAGGTCTAACTCTTGTAATATTTGAACATGTTTTGTTTAATTCTTATATATTTCGTCTCCAGTCCATCCGAAAGAGAAGCTTAAGTCTAACTCTGGTAATATTTGAACATGTGATGTTCAATTCTCATATATTTCGTCTCCAGTTCATCCGAAAGGGAAGCTTAGGTATAACTCTGGTAATATTTGAACATGTGATGTTCAATTCTGATATATTTCGTCTCCAGTCCATTCAAAAGAGAAGCTTAGGTATAACTCTGGTAAGAATTGAACCTGTGATGTTCAATTCAGATATATTTCGTCTCCATTTCATCCGAAAGAGAAGCTTAGGTCTAACTCTGGTAATATTTGAACATGTTTTGTTCAATTCTAATATATTTCGTCTCCAGTCCATCCGAAAGAGAAGCTTAGGTCTAACTCTGGTAATATTTGAACATGTTTTGTTCAATTCTAATATATTTCGTCTCCAGTCCATCCGAAAGAGAAGCTTAGGTCTAACTCTTGTAATATTTGAACATGTGATGTTCAATTCTCATATATTTCGTCTCCAGTCCATCCGAAAGGGAAGCTTAGGTTTAACTCTTGTAATATTTGAACATGTTTTGTTCAATTCTTATATATTTCGTCTCCATTCCATCCGAAAGAGAAGCTTAGGTCTAACTCTAGTAATATTTGAACATGTGATGTTCAATTCTCTTATATTTCGTCTCCAGTCCATCCGAAAGGGAAGCTTAGGTCTAACTCTGGTAAGAATTGAACCTGTGATGTTCAATTCCGATATTTTTAGTCTCCGGTTCATCCGAAAGGGAAGCTTAGGTCTAACTCTAGTAATATTTGAACATGTGATGTTCAATTCTGATTTATTTCGTCTCGAGTTCATCCGAAAGGGAAGCTTAGGTCTAACTCTGGTAATATTTGAACCTGTGATGTTCAATTCTGATATATTTCATCTCCATTTCATCCGAAAGAGAAGCTTAGGTCTAACTCTGGTAATATTTGAACATGTTTTGTTCAATTCTTATATTTCGTCTCCAATCCATCCGAAAGAGAAGCTTAGGTCTAACTCTGGTAATATTTTTGATATATTTGTTCAATTGATGTTTAATTAGTCATATTTAGGTCTCCATTTCATTTGAAAGAAAAGCTTAGGTAATTTCATCCAAAAGGAAGCTTAGGTCTAACTTGTAATATTTGAACATGTTTTGTTCAATTCTTATATATTTCGTCTCCAGTCCATCCGAAAGAGAAGCTTCGGTCTAACTCTTGTAATATTTGAACATGTGATGTTCAATTCTCATATATTTCGTCTCCGGTTCATCCGAAAGGGAAGCTTAGGTCTAACTCTGGTAATATTTGAACATGTGATGTTCAATTCTGATATATTTCGTCTCCAGTACATTCAAAAGAGAAGCTTAGGTCTAACTCTGGTAAGAATTGAACCTATGATGTTCAATTCAGATATATTTCGTCTCTATTTCATCCGAAAGAGAAGCTTAGGTCTAACTCTGGTAATATTTGAACCTGTGATGTTCAATTCTAATATATTTCGTCTCCAGTCCATCCGAAAGAGAAGCTTAGGTCTAACTCTGGTAATATTTGAACATGTTTTGTTCAATTCTAATATATTTCGTCTCCAGTCCATCCGAAAGAGAAGTTTAGGTCTAACTCTTGTAATATTTGAACATATGATGTTCAATTCTGATATATTTCATCTCCAGTTCATCCGAAAGAGAAGCTTAGGTCTAACTCGGGTAATATTTGAACATGTGATGTTCAATTCTGATATATTTCGTCTCCAGTTCATCCGAAAGAGAAGCTTAGGTCTAACTCGGGTAATATTTGAACATGTGATGTTCAATTTCGATATATTTTTCCATTTCATCCAAAAGGAAGCTTAGGTTCATCCAAAAGAGAAGCTTAGGTCTAACTCTAGTAATATTTGAACATGTGATGTTCAATTCGATATATTTCGTCTCCAGTCCATCCGAAAGAGAAGCTTAGGTCTAACTCACGGTAATATTTGAACATGTGATGTTCAATTCTGATATATTTCGTCTCCAGTTCATCCGAAAGAGAAGCTTAGGTCTAACTCTAGTAATATTTGAACATGTGATGTTCAATTCTGATATATTTCGTCTCCAGTTCATCCAAAAGAGAAGCTTAGGTCTAACTCTGGTAATATTTGAACATATGATGTTCAATTCAGATATATTTCGTCTCCAGTTCATCCGAAAGGGAAGCTTAGGTCTAACTCGGTAATATTTGAATCTGTGATGTTCAATTCTGATATATTTCGTCTCCATTTCATCCAAAAGTGAAGCTTAGGTCTAACTCTGGTAATATTTGAACATGTGATGTTCAATTCTGATATATTTCGTCTCCATTTCATCCAAAAGAGAAGCTTAGGTCATCCAAAGAAAGGGAAGCTTAGGTCTAACTCTAGTAAGAATTGAACATGTGATGTTCAATTCATGTGATGATATATTTAGTCTCCAGTTCATCCGAAAGGGAAGCTTAGGTCTAACTCGGTAATATTTGAACTGATATATTTCATCTGTGATGTTCAATTCGTAATATTTATTTTTGTCTCCAGTTCATCCAAAAGGAAGCTTAGGTCTAACTCTGGTAATATTTGAACATGTGATGTTCAATTCTGATATATTTCATCTCCATTTCATCCGAAAGAGAAGCTTAGGTCTAACTCTGGTAATATTTGAACATGTTTTGTTCAATTCTTATATATTTCGTCTCCAGTCCATCCGAAAGAGAAGCTTAGGTCTAACTCTGGTAATATTTGAACATGTGATGTTCAATTCAGATATATTTCGTCTCCATTTCATCCGAAAGAGAAGCTTAGGTCTAACTCTGGTAATATTTGAACATGTTTTGTTCAATTCTTATATATTTCGTCTCCAGTCCATCCGAAAGAGAAGCTTAGGTCTAACTCTTGTAATATTTGAACATGTGATGTTCAATTCTCATATATTTCGTCTCCAGTTCATCCGAAAGGGAAGCTTAGGTCTAACTCTTGTAATATTTGAACATGTTTTGTTTAATTCTTATATATTTCGTCTCCAGTCCATCCGAAAGAGAACCTTAAGTCTAACTCTGGTAATATTTGAACATGTGATGTTCAATTCTCATATATTTCGTCTCCAGTTCATCCGAAAGAGAAGCTTAGGTCTAACTCTGGTAATATTTGAACATGTGATGTTCAATTCTGATATATTTCGTCTCCAGTCCATTCAAAAGAGAAGCTTAGGTCTAACTCTGGTAATATTTGAACATGTGATGTTCAATTCAGATATATTTCGTCTCCATTTCATCCGAAAGAGAAGCTTAGGTCTAACTCTGGTAATATTTGAACATGTGATGTTCAATTCTAATATATTTCGTCTCCAGTCCATCCGAAAGAGAAGCTTAGGTCTAACTCTGGTAATATTTGAACATGTGATGTTCAATTATAATATATTTCGTCTCCAGTCCATCCGAAAGAGAAGCTTAGGTCTAACTCTTGTAATATTTGAACATGTGATGTTCAATTCTCATATATTTCATCTCCAGTTCATCCGAAAGGGAAGCTTAGGTCTAACTCTGGTAATATTTGAACATGTGATGTTCAATTCTGATATATTTCGTCTCCATTTCATCCGAAAGAGAAGCTTAGGTCTAACTCTGGTAAGAATTGAACCTGTGATGTTCAATTATTAGATATATTTCGTCTCCAGTTCATCCAAAAGGACAGCTTAGGTCTAACTCTGGTAATATTTGAACCTGTGATGTTCAATTCTGATATATTTCGTCTCCATTTCATCCAAAAGAGAAGCTTAGGTCTAACTCTGGTAATATTTGAACATGTGATGTTCAATTCTGATATATTTCGTCACCAGTCCATCCGAAAGGGAAGCTTAGGTCTAACTGTAATATTTGAACATGTAATATTAGGTCTAACTCTGGTAAGAATTGAACCTGTGATGTTCAATTCCGATATATTTAGTCTCCGGTTCATCCGAAAGGGAAGCTTAGGTCTAACTCTGGTAATATTTGAACATGTGATGTTCAATTCTGATATATTTCGTCTCCAGTTCATCCGAAAGAGAAGCTTAGGTCTAACTCTGGTAATATTTGAATGTTTTGTTCAATTCTGATGTTCAATTTCGATATATTTCATCTCCATTTCATCCGAAAAGAAGCTTGGTCTAACTCTATTGGTAATATTTGAACATGTTTTGTTCAATTCTTATATATTTCATCTCCAGTTCATCCGAAAGGGAAGCTTAGGTCTAACTCTTGTAATATTTGAACATGTGATGTTCAATTCTCATATATTTCATCTCCAGTTCATCCGAAAGGGAAGCTTAGGTCTAACTCTGGTAATATTTGAACATGTTTTGTTCAATTCTGATATATTTCGTCTCCAGTCCATCCGAAAGAGAAGCTTAGGTCTAACTCTGGTAATATTTGAACATGTGATGTTCAATTCTCATATATTTCGTCTCCAGTTCATCCGAAAGAGAAGCTTAGGTCTAACTCTGGTAATATTTGAACATGTGATGTTCAATTCTGATATATTTCGTCTCCAGTCCATTCGAAAGAGAAGCTTAGGTCTAACTCTAGTAATCCATTTTTGAACATGTGATGTTCAATTTGATATATTTCGTCTCCATTTCATCGGAAAGTGAAGCTTAGGTCTAACTCTGGTAATATTTGAACATGTGATGCTCAATTCTGATATATTTCGACTCCAGTTCATCCGAAAGTGAAGCTTAGGTCTAACTCGGTAATATTTGAACATGTGATGCTCAATTCTGATATATTTTCACTCCAGTTCATCCGAAAGAGAAGCTTAGGTCTAACTCGGGTAATATTTGAACATGTGATGTTCAATTATGATATATTTCGTCTCCAGTTCATCCGAAAGAGAAGCTTAGGTCTAACTCGGGTAATATTTGAACCAGTGATGTTCAATTCTGATATATTTCGTCTCCAGTTCATCCGAAAGAGAAGCTTAGGTCTAACTCTGGTAATATTTGAACATGTGATGTTCAATTCTGATATACTTCGTCTCCATTTCACCCGAAAGAGAAGGTTAGGTCTAACTCTGGTAATATTTGAACATGTTTTGTTCAATTCTTATATATTTCGTCTCCAGTCCATCCGAAAGAGAAGCTTAGGTTTAACTCTGGTTACATTTGAACCTGTGATGTTCAATTCTGATATATTTCGTCTCCATTTCATCCGAAAGAGAAGCTTGGTTCTAACTCAGGTAATATTTGAACATGTTTTGTTCAATTCTTATATATTTATTCTCCAGTCCATCCGAAAGAGAAGATTAGGTCTAACTCTTGTAATATTTGAACATGTGATGTTCAATTCTCATATATTTCGTCTCTGGTTCATCCGAAAGGGAAGCTTAGGTCTAACTCTAGTAATATTTGAACATGTTTTGTTCAATTCTGATATATTTCGTCTCCAATCCATCCGAAAGATAAGCTTAGGTCTAACTCTGGTAAGAAACCTATGATGTTCAATTCTGATATATTTAATCTCCGGTTCATCCGAAAGGGAAGCTTAGGTCTAACTCTGGTAATATTTGAACCTGTGATGTTCAATTCTGATATATTTCGTCTCCATTTCATCCGAAAGAGAAGCTTAGGTCTAACTCTGGTTACATTTGAACCAGTGCTGTTCAATTCTGATATATTTGGTCTCCATTTCATCCGAAAGAGAAACTTAGGTCTAACTATGGTTACATTTGAACCTGTGATGTTCAATTCTGATATATTTCGTCTCCATTTCATCCAAAAGAGAAACTTAGGTCTAACTTTGGTTACATTTGAACATGTGATGTTCAATTCTGATATATTTCGTCTCCAGTTCATCCGAAAGGGAAGCTTAGGTCTAACTCTTGTAATATTTGAACATGTTTTGTTTAATTCTTATATATTTCGTCTCCAGTCCATCCAAAAGAGAAGCTTAGGTCTAACTTTGGTAATATTTGAACATGTGATGTTCAATTCTCATATATTTCGTCTCCAGTTCATCCGAAAGGGAAGCTTAGGTCTAACTCTGGTAATATTTGAACATGTGATGTTCAATTATGATATATTTCGTCTCCAGTCCATCCGAAAGAGAAGCTTAGGTCTATCTCTGGTAAGAATTGAACCTGTGATGTTCAATTCAGATATATTTCATCTCCAGTTCATCCGAAAGAGAAGCTTAGGTCTAACTCTGGTAATATTTGAACCTGTGATGTTCAATTCTGATATATTTCGTCTCCATTTCATCCGAAAGAGAATCTTAGGTCTAACTCTGGTAATATTTGAACATGTTTTGTTCAATTCTTATATATTTCTTCTCCAGTCCATCCGAAAGAGAAGCTTAGGTTTAACTCTGGTTACATTTGAACCTGTGATGTTCAATTCTAATATATTTTGTCTCCATTTCATCCGAAAGAGAAGCTTAGGTCTAACTCTGGTAATATTTGAACATGTTTTGTTCAATTATTATATATTTCGTCTCCAGTCCATCCGAAAGAGAAGCTTAGGTCTAACTCTTGTAATATTTGAACATGTGATGTTCAATTCTGATATATTTCATCTCCATTTCATCCGAAAGAGATGCTTAGGTCTAACTCTGGTAATATTTGAACATGTTTTGTTCAATTCTTATATATTTCGTCTCCAGTCCTTCCGAAAGAGAAGCTTAGGTATAACTCTTGTAATATTTGAACATGTGATGTTCAATTCTCATATATTTCGTCTCCAGTTCATCCGAAAGGGAAGCTTAGGTCTAACTATGTTAATATTTGAATATGTTTTGTTCAATTCTGATATATTTCGTCTCCAGTCCATCCGAAAGAGAAGCTTAGGTCTAACTCTGGTAAGAATTGAACCTGTGATGTTCAATTCTGATATATTTCATCTCCAGTTCATCCGAAAGGGAAGCTTAGGTCTAACTCTGGTAATAGTTGAACCTGTGATGTTCAATTATGATATATTTCGTCTCCATTTCATCCGAAAGAGAAGCTTAGGTCTAACTCTGGTTACATTTGAACCAGTGATGTTCAATTCTGATATATTTCGTCTCCATTTCATCCGAAAGAGAAACTTAGGTCTAACTCTGGTTACATTTGAACCTGTGATGTTCAATTCTGAAATATTTCGTCTCCATTTCATCCGAAAGAGAAACTTAGGTCTAACTCTGGTTACATTTGAACCTGTGATGTTCAATTCTAATATATTTCGTCTCCATTTCATCCGAAAGAGAAGCTTAGGTCTAACTCTGGTTACATTTGAACCAGTGATGTTCAATTCTGATATATTTCGTCTCCATTTCATCCGAAAGAGAAACTTAGGTCTAACTATGGTTACATTTGAACCTGTGATGTTCAATTCTGATATATTTCGTCTCCATTTCATCCGAAAGAGAAGCTTAGGTCTAACTCTGGTTACATTTGAACCAGTGATGTTTAATTCTGGTATATTTCGCCTCCATTTCATCCGAAAGAGAAACTTAGGTCTAACTCTGGTTAAATTTGAACCTGTGATGTTCAATTCTGATATATTTCGTCTCCATTTCATCCGAAAGAGAAACTTAGGTTTAACTCTGGTTACCTTTGAACCTGTGATGTTCAATTCTGATATATTTCGTCTCCATTTCATCCGAAAGAGAAGCTTAGGTCTAACTATGGTAATATTTGAACATGTTTTGTTCAATTCTTATATATTTCATCTACAGTCCATCCGAAAGAGAAGCTTAGGTCTAACTCTTGTAATATTTGAACATGTGATGTTCAATTCTCATATATTTCGTCTCAAGTTCATCCGAAAGGGAAGCTTAGGTCTAACTAGAGTGTGGCCACTATTTTTTTTTCTCTAATCCAACGTACCAAAGTTAGGGACAACAAGTCATGCGGATCAATACTAAATCTAACGGTGAGAAAGCAATTTGGTTTTGATAAAAGTTGTGTTTTCTTCTCAATCCGTATGCTTTTGTTTACACCAATCAGACTTCTTGATTTTAATCCAACGGTTATCTCATTAGTATGCCTAAATCTAACGATTGGAAGGCTATTTGGTTTTGCTAAAAATTGTGTTTTCTTCTCAATCCGTATGCTTTTGTTTACACTAATCAGACTGTCTAGATTTTAATCCAACGGTTATCTCATCAGCATGCGGATTGGGTTTTTCCCGCCCCAACAGCTCGCCTAAATTTGGTCACAACCTTCTAGAACATACCCACGTGTCTGCCCAGCGAATTTTCCGCCAATACTTTTTTGTTGGACCCCGCAACGTGTCATAGGCCCAGTTTATTCCCCCCAAAGTTTCAGCCAAATTCTAAAACTCGCCCAAATTTCACAAATCAGTTTGTATATAACTTGATCGTCGAGAAGTCATTTTTCTTCGTTTGCAAAAGCTTTGTGTGCAAAGGTTATTTCACCCTCATCGGCCTGTGCTGGTTGTGTGGAGGTATACACAACTCTTTTGCACAAGACCAATTTTTGGTTTTTTAATCCAAGCACCTTTCATTAATTATTTATCATTACAATACGTCTCGAAGGAACTTGTGCTTGGTCTAGTGCCCTCATATGAGGTCATAACCACTGCACCACATCGTGCTTTTGTGAATTACACTGAATCGATGGATTTTTCAGAATGCATGTTACCTATGGTTGCAAAAATCGGATAATTTTAAGGTTTGGAGGAATATTCAGAATGCATGTTACCTATGGATCGGTGGATTCCCTGTTGTTCAGAAGTATCCGACTTATAAAAACGGATAAGTTTAAGGTTTGGAGGAATATTTGGAATGCATCTTACCTATGGATCGATGGATTCCTTGTTTTTCAGAAGTCTCCGACTTATAGTAGCCCACTCACCGCCAGGTTTCGACCTCGGAGCCGGATTACGTCTCGAGGTTGCCAAAAACGGATAAGTTTAAGGTTTGGAGGAATATTCAGAATGCATATTACCTATGGATCAATGGATTCCCTGTTTTTCAGAAGTCTCCGATTTATAGTAGCCCACTCGCCTTCGGATAGGTTTAAGGTTTGAGGAATATTTGGAATGACCTCCGGGGGAGGTTCGACCTCAGAGCCGGGTTATGTCTCGAGGTTGCCAAAAACGGATAGGTTTAAGGTTTGGAGGAATATTTGGAATGCATCTTACCTATGGATCGATGGATTCCTAGTTTTTCAGAAGTCTCCGACTTATAGTAGCCCACTCACCACCAAGTTTCGACCTCGGAGCCGGATTACGTCTCGAGGTTGCCAAAAACGGATAAGTTTAAGGTTTGGAGGAATATTCAGAATGCATATTACCTATGGATCGATGGATTTTCGGATGTTGCCAAAAACGGATGTTTTTTGGAGAAGTCTCCGACTTATAGTAGCCCACTCTAGAGGTTGCCAAAAACCGCCATGGGTTTCGACCTCAGATCCGGGTTATGTCTCGAGGTTGCCAAAAACGGATAGGTTTAAGGTTTGGAGGAATATTTTGAATGCATCTTACCTATGGATCGATGTATTCCTGCCAAAAACGGATAGGTTTAATTCTCCGACTTATAGTAGCCCACTCACCGCCAGGTTTCGACCTCGGAGCCGGATTACGTCTCGAGGTTGCCAAAAACGGATAAGTTTAAGGTTTGGAGGAATATTCAGAATGCATATTACCTATGGATCGATGGATTCCTTTTTCGACCTCGAGCCGGGTTATGTCTCGAGGTTGCCAAAAAAGTCTCAATGACTTATAGTAGCCCACTCGCCGTAGGTTTCGACCTCGAGCCCGGGTTATGTCTCGAGGTTGCCAAAATCGGATAGGTTTAAGGTTTGGAGGAATATTTTGAATGCATCTTACCTATGGATCGATGTATTCCTTGTTTTTCGGATAAGTTTAAGGTTTGGAGGAATAAGTCACTCACCTCAGTTTCGACCTCGGATAGGTTTAAGGTTTGGAGGGAAGCCGGATTACGTCTCGAGGTTGCCAAAAACGGATAAGTTTAAGGTTTGGAGGAATATTCAGAATGCATATTACCTATGGATCGATGGATTCCCTGTTTTTCAGAAGTCTCCGACTTATAGTAGCCAACTCGCCGCCAGGTTTCGACCTCGGAGCCGAGTTATTTCTAGAGGTTGCCAAAAACGGATAAGTTTAAGGTTTGGAGGAATATTTTGAATGCATCTTACCTATGGATCTATGTATTCCTTGTTTTTCAGAAGTCTCCGACTTATAGTAGCCCACTCACTGCCAGGTTTCGACCTCGGAGCTGGATTACATCTCGAGGTTGCCAAAAACGGATAAGTTTAAGGTTTGGAGGAATATTCAGAATGCATATTACCTATGGATCGATGGATTCCCTGTTTTTCAGAAGTCTCCAACTTATAGTAGCCCACTCTCCGCCAGGTTTCGACCTCAGTTTAGCGAGGTTGCCAAAACGGATAGGTCGAAGTTTAAGGTTTGGGGTTATGTCTCGAGGTTGCCAAAAACGGATAGGTTTAAGGTTTGGAGGAATATTTTGAATGCATCTTACCTATGGATCGATGTATTCCTTGTTTTTCAGAAGTCTCCGACTTATAGTAGACCACTCACCGCCAGGTTTCGACCTCAGAGCCGGGTTATGTCTCGAGGTTGCCATTACTCCTCAGACATTGATTAAGATGTTTCCTGGAGTTAAAACTCTTACTTTGAAAGGTAAGCCTTACTTTAATGATGTTAGTTTGGATCCTAATGTTTTTGGAGGTTTGGTATATCCATGGATTGACGCTATGGCTAAGAGTTATCGGGGGATAGAGGAGCTACGGTTGAAGAGAATGTTTGTCTGTGATGCTAGCCTTGAACGGTTATCTTGTTCGTTCCCCAATTTCAAGTCGATTGTACTTATCAAATGTCGAGGGTTTACTACGGATGGCCTTGCTGCGATAGCAGCTATCTGCAGGTGAAATATCTTTGTGCTTCTTGTCTTAATTTTGGTTTGTTTATCTGATTGAACGCGGCGGTTGTTGTTGCTGAATGCTCATATCATATCCAAAATTATGCGTGGTTATATCTTATTGAATGTTGCCTCTTACGGAAATTGCATTAAAATTATGAATTCATATGCTCAATTAGTTCGAGTCTATGGTTCCCGTTGTTTCAATTGAATTTCGAACTTCAGAAATGGGTCTCAAAATCCATCAATTAGACAACCATATGGGTAGATGTAGATCCAAAAGGTGTTCCTTACTTCTAGTTGTTTATACAAGAAGATTCCTGTGTGTTGGAACTAACACTTTAAGCATTATTACTTGGACCTAAAAATGATACTAATAACCCAACCGTATGCTGAAAACAGAACATGCACATGTTCTGTCCTTGTATGTCATTCACACTATGCACCTTTTCATGCATACCATTTGTTGTTTACAGCTTTTAACTAATAGCCTCCACATTTAAATTGCAATATGCTAAATGTTCCTTAGGTGTTAAAACTTGACTCTCATGGCCTTGGGGAAAAACCGTAGGAAACTTATAATGAATGTTTTGTTTTTGTAGGGATATTAGGGAACTAGACTTGCAAGGTAGTGAAGTAGAGGCCAGGGGCCACTGGCTAAGCTCTTTTCCACAAACATGCACTTCTCTCGTGTCTTTAAATTTTGCATGTCTAAACGGAGAAGTTGATGGGGAAGCCCTTGAGATGCTTGTTGCAAGATGCCCAAACTTAAGAAATCTGAAGCTAAACCGCTGTGTGCCCCTTGAGAGACTCCAGAGAATCCTAACTCTTGCTCCTAATCTCGTTGACTTGGGGATCGGTTCATACATAGATACATTCAAGTCTGAGACCTATGAGAAATTCTCTAATGCTGTCCTCGACAATTGTAAGTATGTCAGGGTTTTTGGAGGTTGTTGATAGATGCTTACCTTCTCTGTATCCTATTTTCTCAAACATGACTTTCTTGAATTTGAGCGATGTACCAGGAATCTTCGGTTCGCAGCTCAAGACAATGATTCTTCGCTGCAGGAAACTTCAAAGACTATGGGTTCGATCTCTTAAGACAATTTTGTTCATGTTATACTTGATTTCTCTTCATTATATTGATGATTAAAGTTTACATTTCATATGCAGATACTAGATAAAATTGGAGACGACGGGTTAGAAATTGTAGCTACTATTTGTAAATAGTTGCAGGAGTTGAGGGTCTTTCCATCCTTTGCAAATGGTGGTGGTGTAACGGAACATGGGCTTCTTGTTGTGTCCAGACATTGCAAAAATCTTAATTCATTGCTATACCACTGTAAGAAGATGACAAATGATGCCCTCTCCTTAGTTGCCAAGAGTTTCCCCAATTTGGTTAGCTTTAGATTATGCATGCTTGACCCTTGAAAAGCTGATTATGTCACATTGGATCCACTAGATGAAGGCTTTGGAGCAATTATTAAGTCTTGCAAGGGGCTCCGGCGTTTAGCACTTTCTGGTCTTGTGACCGAACATGCTTTTAGGTACATTGGTATGCATGGGGAACAATTAGAGATTCTTTCTGTCGCCTTCGCTGGCGACGGTGATAAAGGAGTGCTTCATGTATTGAACGGGTGCAATAAACTCAACAAGTTAGAAATCAGGAATAGCCAGTTTGGTGATACGGCGCTTCTGACAAACATGGGAAAGTATGAAGCAATGAGATACCTTTGGATGCCATCTTCCAATGTTACTCTTGGAGGCTGCAAAAGTCTCGCAAAAAACATGCCGAAGCTTAATGTGGAAATCATGAATGAAAATCAGGAGAAACTTGATGACAGTCAGAAGGTAGCTAAGCTGTATGTATACCGATCCCTAGATGGACCCACCGGAGGAGCCTACGCATGGGAAGGGTAGGCAGTTTCCCTCAAGAGATGCTCCAGATGAAGAAGAAGAAAGTAGTCAAAATCTGGGTATTCACCCAATATCTTTTGTTTTACTGAATCTTAGCATCATCCAAAGACAACAAAACATGGATGCTTTCAATTTAGCACTATTTTGTGAAAAAAAATGCTGGCAGGTTAAGTGGCACTTCTGCCCCCTATCACACAGATCTCACAAATCAGCTAACTTCGCTTTATGTCCCAACCCAATCACTAATAATTCCCTGAGATGGAAAACCTCAATTGTTATGTCTCAAATCAAACCCATACTATCAGATGGAAAACCTCAATTGTGTACCCGGAGATGATCATAAATCACATGAATATATCCTATACTTGTCTAGTAAACCCACACAAAAACCCCACTGAGATCCCTACTAAACAGTTTCTTCATAGTAACACCAAAATTAAGCAGTATGATCCCCCAATCATACACACCATAGTTTGGTTTTCTATCACTAGCTACATCAAACACAAAATAAATATCATTCCAATTCATACCACCAACAGCCATATAATCAAAACCCAAAATATCATCAAATTCATATCATTCACACACAAGTTTAACAATACTACCTCTATTTGTCCTTCAAAACCCACAAAGTACCCAAAACATACAAAATACCCAACCCCAAAGCACAATATTTACCACTTTACTTACTTCAAATGGAATAGAAAGGCCAGCACCAGAATCCTTACCTACTGTACCTGCATTGCCATTCTCAGCCTTCTATGGTGCAGAACTCAACCTTGTCACAGAAAAATTTCCTCTGGGAGTAGGTCTTGGCAATATCACATCATATGGCACTTTATTGGTAGCTGTCATCTCACCAGGACCAAAGATGGAGAGATCATAAGCAGCTTGGGCCAATCGATGCATCTTTGGTTCCAACATGAGACAATTGGTGAAGGATATTGTGTCTCTGGGATAGCCAAGACGATCACTCTCCCAAATGTTGGCCTTAACAGCAGCAGGAACTGGAGAAGAATAGAATCCTTGATTGGCACCTCCACCTACGATTTCCTCCTCTCCTACAAGAACAACACCCTCTCTAATGATGAATTGCCCCTTGTCAGGGTGAACTGCATATATCACCCACCCCTCCTTAGCAGCTTGGAGTTGTGGCAGATGAGAGCTAAACACCTGGTCATCGGACATGTCTGGATTTGGTGGCCCTTTTTGCCTGACACCTTCCTCGTGCTTGACATCCTTTTCTTTATTAGAATCTGCTTGCATGCCAGGCAATGTTTCATCAGTACTATCTATTTCTATCACCTGCCAAATCAAACAATTGAAGAAACTCATATCAATACCATAATTCTTTCCAACAATTTATCTAATCTTAGATATAGCTTCACCAATCAATACCCAGAAACCAAAGACTATCACAAGAGTACTAAGAATCGTTACCTGATTCCCATGTATTTCAACCCTGGGCTTCTTGCAGCATGGCTCACTACCAATACCCTGATTGGTAGACATTCCAGGTTGATTAACCTCATTCAAATATTTATAGTACTCTTGTTCTCGCTTCGACATGGCTACAGTTACTGGAATTTGATTTGGGAGTTAAGAAATGGGAATGGGGAAGTTACAAAGTTGCTCAATAGGAAAACAGAACTTCCAAAACCCCCCTTAAGGCGCTAAGGATGAGAAGGCCAACCGTTAACACATCCTACCCATTCATTCTCTTAGAGATCAGTTTTTGGAGATCTCGGAGAGACACATACCTACTCATCGCATGCAAAAACCTATTGGACACAAAGTTGGTCTATTGGTCATTCAACGACGGCAACAGACACTTGGAAGCAAGGTACAAATTGGGTTACCAAATCGAACTACCCGCCACATGGACCCGAAACCGAATACCGACCCGCAATTACTCGCCTCAAACAAGTTGACCTAGTCAAACATAAGATAAGATTTACAGTCACAGTCTTTGTAAAATATTTTACAGGATTTCGCTTTCAGAGGAGAGTGAGAGAGAGAAAGCAGGAAATCAAAGAAGAAACAATGGTGCACGAGTAACAACAAGAGGAAACAATGTTGTCAATAAAACCGGCACCGCGACGAAAGAAACTAGCTTCGAAGAAACCCAAACAAATAGAACAACCAGAAGATGAAAATCCAACGAAGAAACGAAAAGAAACAGAACAATCAGAAGATGAAGATTCAACCGCTTACACAACAAAAAAAGGTACCACTATTTCTACTTCCTTGATTTCTGTTTGAATTTGAAGGATTACAACTAGATTTGATTTCTAATTCCATGATTTCTGTTTCAATTTAAAGGATTACAACCTAGGTTTCTACTAGTTTTCTATTGCTTTGAAGTCTGCGCACAAAATACATATTTTGATTTGATTTGTGCTCCTTGCGTTTTCTGTAGCCAAGCGAAATCCTGAATCACAGGATAAGAATAAACGAAAAGAACGTGGAAACGAAGAAGATTCAACCCCCATTACTGTGAAGAAAGGTACTATTATATGATATTCATTTCCTTGATTTCTGTTTCAATTTAAAGGATTACAACTTAATTTTTTACTAGATTTGTAATGCTTATTGTGCAATAGGTTTGGTAATAGGTATGCATGTATGATTTCATCCATGATTTTGTATGACTGTATGAATTTGGGTATTGTTTGATCAGAACAAGAAACAGCCAGAAATGTACTAGTTCTGTATGAATTTGGGTACTGTATGACTTTGTGTGAATCGTTAATTTGTGCTTCGCTTGTTTTTGTAGCCAAATCAGATTCAACAGAAATAACAAGATATAGGTGCAGTTTTAGTGGCATATGTGACTTTGTGAATAAATTTTTTGAGAAGGATGAAGAAATCAGAAAGGAAGAAAATAAAAAAAGAGAGCAAGAAGAAAGTTTAGTGTGGTTCACTAAACTGCAGTTAGAGAAGCTTATGGAGAGCCCATTTTGGAATGTACTAAATTTTTTCATTTTTGGAAGAAGAACCAATAAAGAAGATTGGTGGGGGATTAATGATGCCATAATGAAAATAGTGACAAGGTACAACTCTGATACTGACGAAGAACATGCTTTTGTTTTTCGCGATTCAGATAACAATCCCGTGATTGTAAAAAGCTCATTTGAAAAATTAGCTTGTTTTTTTGGATTGAAAATTGTGGACTTTGGAATCGATTCAAGTAGAGAATTACAAACGCCTTCTGAAATGGGGTCTGATTCAGTGGTAGATAGGATGCAAGCTTTGATACCAGGTAACAAAGATGATTCTCAGATGAAGAAATCGTTAATAGAGCAGTCCATTCTACATATAATGCGAGTCAAACCAGAAGAACAAACTGAAAAGATGCAGAAGATTTGGCAAAATTATTTACTCTTTACTTGTGCGTAACCTTTTTCTTCACTCAACTAAATGGGTCCTTGAGTTATAAACAGTTTGGTGGATACTTTAAGACATTGCACAAAATGAATAGAACCTGCTGGCCAAATCTTATACACTCTTATCTCATGCAAAGCATAAGACGTCACATCGATTCACCAAGGAACGTTTCTGGGTGTGGGATGTATTTTTTGGTAAGTTTCCTCAACCTTATGCAGTCCTTTATATTACTTTAAATAAAGGAAGCACTATTCTAACCCAAACTGCTGCTTCTGCAGTATTTGTTTGCTGAACACTGTAATGTTATAAAACCAGACTACACTGGATTGCCAAGGATGGTGAAGTGGTCGATGGCCAATATTATTACTACAATTGAAGATGATGTGGGTGGATCAATAAAATGGGTATGTGTAACGCTTATAACAGCTATACAATGTGCATCAGTTATTGTACGCCTGATTTGTTCGCAAAAATATTGTGCACTTGATTATTCACAAAAACTTTTTTATGTGCAGATGTCGCGGACATTGGTAACACCTTACCTAGCTGAAGAAAAAAGAAACATAATGTGGCAGGAAGGTTATTTTGAATTACTCAGTAAGTATTCAGAGCTAGTTAATTTCATTGAAGAAAAATCAAAAGATCATCTGCAAAACATGAAGGACAAAGATAAGCCAGAGTCAGACTTGTGTAATAAGTCCGTACAAATATTGGAAGCAATTTTTGACAAGAAAAGCAAACTAGCAAGTACTGATAAGCAGAAAGAAGTCTGGTAGTTCAGTATTTAAAGAACAACCTGATCTTCACACAGGAGAACAAAGTGGTCTTTGCAACGCTGATATAAAGGACAAAGAAGAAGAGAAAAAAGAAGAGAATGATGAATCTGAAAAAGAAACTGGTGGTGGTTTAGTACCAAAAAAAGTTGGTAATGTTTCTGATTTTGAATATGACTTCGAGGAGGCAGCAAATATTGGAAGTAAGATGGTGATGGATGTACAAGACCATCCCGATTTCCCATCCAAAGAAGATGCATTCACTCATGGAGAAGAAAATAAAGAATGCAAAACTAATGTGATAAAAATTGTTTATGAATCCGATTCGAAAATCCAGGAAGATGGATCTCAGAAGACACTGAACAAGAAGCCGGTTAACCACATACCTAAATGGGCTAGACGACGGTAACTGGTGGTGGATTTCGGTTTTTATTTTGGATAGGACTTCACTATTAGTTGTAACATAAATTTATTGTGGATAATATCTGCACACTAGATTTGCATCTTTTGAATTTTTGTCCAGTTTTTTTTCCCATTTAAAAAATCTGATTTACCTCGACGAGATAAAGTCAAATTGACATAGTCCAAGCATAAGTCAAATTGACAAGACTCAAAATTTCTACAATATTGGTGTTGTGCAAAAGCGTTGTGTATATTCCAAAATAACATGCACAGGCAGATGCGGGTGAATTAAGGCTTGGACACAAAGCTTTTGCACAAGAGTAAAATTTCAGTCATCCTTAACCTTTCGTTGGTGGTTCGCATCAGCCGTTGGATTACAAACTCTAGATAACCCACCTCTTTTTATAGAGTTTATTATATGAGGACCTAACGGTTATATATAAGTTTGAAAAATCAGCCATTAAGAGACTCCATAATGGTCCAAATCCAAAAAAAAAAAAAAAAACATTGATTCTGCTAGGAGGCCATAATTTATTTTTTGAGAGATCAAAAAAACTCAACTTACAAAACAATTGAAAGGATTGGGATTTAGGTTCATCTAAGAAAATTGTCCACGACACTGAATTTTAAAACACAGTTAAAACAAAACACACGACGGATGAAAAGTACTAGGTGGAAAGCTACTGGTTTCACAATTCAGGACAAGTTTTAACATAATGACCTGGCTCATGGCAGTGACTGCAGGGCCTTTTTTTCCGACCTTTGCCTGCTTTTTCACCAATAGAGAGATATCGCTTCCTATTTGGACGACCCTTTTCTGGCGCTTCTCTGTATGGAGGCAATACTATGCGCCCATTCTCTGGCACAACCCAGCGTTCTTGACTCAGTACTGGGTTTATCTTAGGAGCATACATATTTCTCCATCTAGCTCTTGAATCGTAATCCCCACACAGCGGAATAATATTAATCTTCATGGTGATAACTACTGCAATGGCGTGTGGACATGGCACATGCTCGAAGTTAAAGACCTTGCAAGTGCAAGACTTCTGCTTCAGATTCACATAATGCTGATCAGTATTAACTACCTCATCCACTTGGAATTCATCATCACATATTTTCTTGACATCAAACGAATGCGCCAAATCCCACCGATCTCTAATTCTTTTTCTTGCAAAGTCACTCAAAGCATACCTACCTTTCTGAGCTAGTTCTCTACGTTCAGAGAACCACAACATGATTTGTGACCGTATGCAATCGACCAAATGGGTGATGGGTAGCATTCTAGCCTTGAAAAGCAGGGCATTCCAACTCTCACAGAGGTTTGTTGTCATGAAAAGATAACGGTCTATTTTGCAATGAATCCTAGACCAATGCCTTTCTGAAACTTCCCGTACAAAGGCTAAAATCTTTGGATATTTTTTGACTTCTGCCATAGACTTCCTGTAATCATCAGAAGTGTATGCTAGCGCAGCGTTCATAAACGCCGTAGCAGCTATGGCATTGTGATGCTTCGTTCTGATATTCTCTGCATTGTGAGAAAATAACAATCAATCAACCAAGTATTGAATATGCTATCAATGTAATATGCTCTTGAGACTAGCCAAAGGTTAGTGCTACATAAAGCTAAAGATAAGCTCAAGGGTTAAGGGAGATGAGTTTCTAACAAATGCAACTCGACCGTAAAGTGTTGTTGCTAAATACCTTTAAGATGGTATGCGCAGTAAACATGACATGCCTTGGTAAACACTGTTGAAACCCCGTATTCAATGCTTTGCGATCTGTCTGAACACACAACTAGATCCTCTCTTGATGGAAAGTCTTTACCAAGCGCATCGAATAACTGTTGCATGAACCATTCACAGGATTCCTTATTCTCAGAATCAACAATGGCAAACGCAATAGGGAACATTTGATTATTAGCGTCAAACGCTACTGCCGAAAGTAGAGTTCCACCGCGGCCCCCAGAGAGATGCGTACCATCCACAGCAAATGCGGGTCTACACCAAGTTTTGAATCCATGTAGACATGCACCCAGCGCAAAAAAATAGTACATAAAAGCATCATTTGCATCGGTATGAATCGCCGTTTTTGTGCCTTTGTTGTGTAGTTCAAGCATGTGGATGTAACCCACCAAGTATTGGTATGAATCGTCGGGATAACCCCTAGCCGCTTCAGTTCCCCTCTTACAACCAGCGTGTGCCTGCCTGTAAGTGATGGTGATACCATGATCTCTCCACATGTATTGCATCAGTTTTCTGGGTGTATACACACAGTCACACTTGGCAAATTCCTTTTTGAAGAGTTTGGCCATTGCACGAGCCTTTGCTTTTTTACTGAGTGCGGGGTCCAAGTAGTCCTCTCTACAACAAGTGTGTGGAGCTGCGACTTTAGTGATTTCCCACCAGGTAAGCTCTGGCAGCTGTTTTGCCCACACAGCCCACCTGCACTGCTTAGTGGGATCCTTACATACGAAGCGCATAGAATGTAGCCTACTAACTGAAACATTAGCCTCAAAAAAGTCCAGTATTTGGACCATCCCAACAGCCAGTTTCAGCTGATCCTTGGTTTTGAATCTTTGTTTCTCCCGCAGCTCATACCACTGCAATTTCCTGTAGGTTTCGGGAGGTGGAGAACTCCGCACAGGTTTTGGATTAGACGGAGCATCATGTAAGCGGGGTGACTCGATGGCAAATGGTGTGTCCCAAGTTGATTCAAGGATTCTCCTAGCTTTGGAAACATATTCAGTCCCTGAAATAGATAAACTCATAAACACAATAGAGATTAGTGAGACTAGATAATGTAGGAATACATACCTATTTTAGTGTCGTGTGTAAAAATATATACACATATTGCTAGCTATTACCAAGTTGCGTAAGCAACATAACAAAGTTACGAGTGTTCTTTACAACGAAAATACAGTAAGATCCACAGGCTGGGATACAGAGATTTGGAAATGATAACAGTATGAAAATTAGAGGGAGAAGCAGATAAAATTGTTACCACTGCCAGTATGACTTGGGCGGTGCCGCCGTACAATGCTGGAGTTATCATTGACGGAGGAATTCACTCTACTACCACTGGAAGGAGCTAATGGGGTTGAAGGTGTATTCCCAGTTGAACACACTTGAGTAACATTACTAGTAAAGGGAGTTGTGGGATTACGATCTACTGTTACTTGCTGAGATGCCTCTTTCCGAGTGGGTATTATGAAAAAAGATGGAACTCCTGGCGCTTCCTCCACATAAGAGTTCAAGGTTTCTTGTCCGGTAATCAATAACCGTTGTCTACACCCTGTAATTTGAACCAGTACCAGACCATAGACTTCGAAATCAGATCCCTTCTCAAAACCAGGTAGACCCGCTGCTTGATTCTTTATAGCCTCTGGAGTAAACATTTCATGGAAAACC
>JAJJWX010001772.1:0-65829 GCA_023529315.1 Papaver bracteatum
GAAGAAAAGAACGTTGTATTTAGGGTTCAAGGCTCTTGTGAAAAATTCTTTTCGACAATTATTCGACCCTTTCCCAATTGGGAAGAGGTGTACAAACAGGTCAAAGAATATCGCCGTATCGCCGTCAGGATACTTGAAGCCCCACAATGGATGTTGGATTCAAAGCTTATACAACCTTGATCCAACCAATAACACACTGGTTTTGAAACTGATGATGCTTGTTAGAAATAAAACAGAGAAAGTTGAGAGATGTGTTTTGGAAAAAAAATAAGTCTGGTATTTAAAGGGAAAACGCACCCTTTGAAGATGACTTTTCATCTTTACAGGAATCCTTTCAGAGTGAACAGAAACGTCTCTTCGGCAATGCGTCCATTGGCGAAACAAGATTTCTGTACATGTTTTCTAACTGTCATAGAAACACTTTAACGGGAAAAAATCCCGCGGTGACTGCATTCAAGGGTTTGACGAAAATATCCAACAGACTTTTGCTTCTTCATAACAAAATTTCTAACTCCGATCCTAGTGGTGTTCCCTCTAGGATGCCAACTGAACAAAGCAAAGTGAAATTCAGATCAAACAGTCAATTTTGACAAAGCCTATTAGTTGAATTTGTACATAACAAAATATTTATGCGGCCACAGTGGAAAAGGATTTGAAGTATTGAAGGAAAACCCAATACTCATGTGTGAACTGTAGAAGACAAATTCATGGGTTTCTTCCTCCCCTACAAATCTCTTCTAAAACCGATCACTCAAACTGATCAAGTCCTTCATTTGATTATCATTTTCAAAAATATATACTAATTGCATGAGCAGCTACCCATACACGAACTTAACCTTACTTTTTTTTGTTTTTCATGACAGGTCACAAGATCTTGTCGGTATATATATAACCGGTTTTTCTAGTCAAAAATATTTTGAAAATGATAAGAGATTGAATGAAATTGAACATATGAGTGGAGATAAAATTGGACACGACCAAGATTAGATGTTGGAGGAAACTGTAAGTTGTATTTTAGTTAATAATAAATTTAGATACTCATTAACATCTAATTCCTCGTACGACTCATATTAAACAGTATGTTAGAGTCATGTGTAGGATGGGAATGTGAAGTTATCCACTAGATATATTTCGAGGGAAAATATGGATGTCAGTGTATAATTAACGCTAAAATTCAAACTCTATGATTATCTATTCGTGACAAACATTACAAACGGTAAAGATGTCAAGCCCAAGTCCTCAAGCCGAGCATATGATCGGTTTTGTTATATTATTTATCTTTTGGCTTGTCTTTTTATTCGTCATTGATGATTTATGCGAGTATTGGGATACGCGGATCACAATTGTTCCAATTGGTTCCTTCAGAGGGCTGTGGTTGGGTTGAAGATTAATGTGGTTGGCAAGATCATCCGACCTTGGCAATTCTCTAACTTCATTATGAATATTTTTATTGTTCTTTTTTTTGCTTTAAATCTTCATGTGATATTATGGTTTGGAGCTTTTTCTGGAACAGAATGAAAGTACCACTTTTTCCAAAACGGAACGAAAGTATTACTTTTCCCAAAACATGACGAAAGTATCACCTTTTCCCAAATGGGGAGAAAGGATCACTTTTCCTGAAACGGAATGTGAAAGTATTACTTTTTTCTGAAATGGAAAATTAGTCGATCCATAAACCAAAATATGGTTGCATGATGTGTTATGCAACCTTTGTTGTGGTTTATATAATGACTATGCATTCAATTTTCGATAATTGTGCCTAAAATGAAGTATCTCTTTTCTTGAAACAGAGGGAGTACATCGTTTTATTAGTTGTAACAGAAAATAAGTTGATGCATAAACCAAAATATGGTTATATAGAGTATTATGTATCCTTTATGGTGGTTTGCATAATGAATATACATTTAATTTTCTAAAAGTGTTCCTAAAATGATAAATATCTCCGGAATTTTTCGTAAAAACTCTAAATTTGATATTGTTATTTGTATTCGTTGCGTAGATTTTTTTTATCACCTTTCCAAGGAGATAAAATTTGTAAAATTCCAAGACACATATTTTTAGATATGTTATATTAAAGTTTGTTTCCCAATTTTCCCCTTAAAAAAGGATAATAAGGAGTTATAATAATTTGACTAAAAGGGAGGGATAATTGTGTCAAGTGAAAAATCGACCACCAAATCCAATCTTTTTGTGTCAATTGATCACTTACAATTTACAAAAAAGTGGTCATATAAAGGTTCTCCCTCACTCCGCTCGGTCGGCCCAACAATTCTGATAGGCTGTCGTACTTGTTTCTAATGTTTGATTCGGTAATAGTATGATTAGCTCATCATATCATAAGAAACCTGTTTTAAGGCATACTAAATAGTGCCAAAATAGGGTCACTAAATAAAAAACAACATCACCCCTTATCCACCCTTTTTAATAATGGCATAACCACCCTTACATAATTAGTGTTAATGATTATGATTAGATTTGATTACTTAGGAATTTTAAGGATTGATTAAAAATTAAATTATTAGTGGTAAATTAGTAGTGAAAACAAATATATGTGAGAGAGATGGGATTTTTGAGAGGAAGAAGAAGAAGAAGTGAAAAAAAAATTGTGTTTTAAGATTTTAGTGATTAGAAGTGACCAAAATGTGTGATTCAAATAAGAGGTATGCTTTTATACGAGGTTTGATGTCCTTTTTATATGTTGAATCTGTCAAAAATTTGAATTTTTAAAACCCAGATCTACTGACCCAAATGAACGGTTCGGCTAATAACTTTTCAACCGAACCTCTCTTTTTTTTTATTCATAGGTTCGGCTGACAAGTTGTTAGCCGAACCTAGGCAAAAAAAAAAGGTCTGTGGAACTGACAAATTTTAGGTTCGGCTGATTCGAATACAATCTACCAAAGTCGAATAGCCGAACATAGTGTTTCTCTAAATCATATACTAGGTTCGACTCAAAATTGATATTCCAAGATCAGCCGAACTGATCTTCTGAAAACCCTAATTCCATCTTTGAAATCATATTCTATCGATCAAACAAAATAAAATCAATCGAAAACAAGATGGGTTTGTTACAAATACACCTGAGAGCAATTGAGATTTGGATTTTGTACTCCAACATCGCTCACTTCGATTTGTAGTAAGTCATTTACATTATGCTGATGATACTACCTTTTCTTTTTTATAAAAAAAAAGAAGAGCTTATCAATCTCTTCTCCATACTTCATTGTTTTGAATATATTGCAGGCTTAAAAGTCAATGGGTTATTTTGTTTTTGGTACTCGGGTTTTGTCCAACTTTGCTGTTTGGTCTAACATTTGTCCAGGTTGGTGTTTGGTACTTGAAAAAAACGTTGACCCGCGTTGACCCGTTAACTGGTGATGTGTTTAACTCTTTAGAAATTAAATTGTGCAAATACTATTTTAACTCTAACATTTGTAACATTGACTTGTTATGTCCTCAATTTTCTTCCTACTCGGTCTTCTTCGTCTTCTTCTCAAACCTCTTCTTTTCTAGCAGTAGAAACATCTCCAGCCGAATTTTCAATAATGAAATTGATGCCCGTTACAGCCACCAGATGGACAAATTC
This sequence comes from Papaver bracteatum, assembly GCA_023529315.1. Lineage (NCBI taxonomy): Eukaryota > Viridiplantae > Streptophyta > Magnoliopsida > Ranunculales > Papaveraceae > Papaver > Papaver bracteatum. The sequence continues at coordinate 3,587 of JAJJWX010001772.1, forward strand.
TTACACAGTCTCCTTCTGAAATTGTTGTGTCTTCATGAACTTCTGAATTACCGATTTTTTCCATTCCCTTCTCGTTGTCTCTTTGAATTCAGACACAAAACGTTGTTTCAATTACACCCGATCCCCTTTCTCATCTCTAATTTCAACTCTATTGAACCACAGTGAAACCCTAAGTTCCAGATCTTTATAACCTTCCTGAATTCAAATCTATCATATCACTCGAACCCCCATTAATCTTCTTTGGTATTCTGAAGTGAAATCCATAGCCTTAGGTCTCTCCATTTTGTTAAAGAAGCTTCAGGAATAGATCATAATGATGAAGAAGAAATGATTGTTGCTTTCATGGTTTAGATTTTTGAATAAATTTGAGACATGGGTTTGGAGCAGAACTGATGCTGGGTGATGATGGAAGAGTGATGGTGTTGAATAAAGAGCAGAAATTTGTTTTGGTTTGTCTTGATTGAGGTGGTGGTCATGAAATTAATTTGGCTGAGAAGATGCAGGTGATAATTTGAATTGCAAGTTATGGGTTCAAGCGAGTTAGGATATTGGTATGGGTTTGCTGTGGATGAAGCCAACAGAAAAATGAAGGAGTTGATTGAATCGCAGTTATGGACTTGATTTGTATGCTGCGGTAAATGAGTTTCCGGAAAGAACATCAAATAACAGTGGGTAATTTGGGTTGGGGTTTCAATTTGGGGAAGAACATTAATTAGGGTTATTCACCAATCAAACGGATTTCAGTCACGGTGTTAACTAAATAGATTTCATTTTTATTTTTCAAATATTAATTAAAAAGCAGTTAAGACTTAACGGGTCCACGTAGGTCAACTTTTTTTCCAAGTACCAAACACCAACCTGGACAAATGTTAGACCAAACAACAAAGTTGGTCAAAACTTGAGTACCAAAAACAAAATAACCCAAAGTCAATACATCAAAAACCAGACTTATTACAATTGTTGAGGTACCTCATATTGAAGAATGGGAAACTGAATTAGGCTGTGCAATTGACTCAATTCCTTTCATGTACTTGGGCATGCCTTTAGGTGCAAAAACAAATGCAAAATCAATTAGGGATCCAATTATTGAGAAGTTTGAGGAAAAACTCTCTTTATGGAAACAAGGTAAGTTATCTAAAGGTGGAAAGTTGGCTATTTTGAAGTGTATTTTATGTTCTCTCCCTATGTATTACTTCTCTTTATCCAAGGCTCCAATTTCTATTATCAAAATTCTTGAAAAGAATATGAGAGTGTTTTTATGGGATCATAAGTCTGGTTCTGCAACTTCACATCTTATTAATTTTGATTTTGTTTTTCTGCCAAAGTGAAAGGGGGCTTGGATGTCTTAAATCTAAGGCTAATGAATCGGGCATTATTGTCCAAATGGTGTTGGAGGTTTGGTCTAGAGAAGAATCACCTGTGGTACAAAATAGTTGCTGAAAAGTATGGTACTTCTTTCTCAAATTGGGTGCCTAGTAAAGTAACCATGTATCATGGTGTTTCATGTTGGAAGACAATTCCTGAAATGAACTACTGGATCTCTTCTAACTCCAGTTTATATCTACATTCTGGCTCTCAAATTTCCTTCTGACATGATAAATGGGTTGGTGATTCTAGTTTGGATGTACAGTTCCCTTTACTGTACAAATTGAATAAGTTGAAAAATGATAGTGTTGCGACACACACCTCTGAATATGAAACCTGGAAGTTTGATTATAAAAGAGTTCTTTTGAATATCGAAGTTAACCATCTTGCCGCTCTTTTTATTTTTATTGGTTCTTCACAACCAATCTTAGATAACTTTACTGACATGAGAAGATGGGCTTAGATTTTACTGGTGTTTTCTCAGTTAAATCTATTTATTTAAATTTGGTTTCTGAAGCTAGAGTGGAAAATTTTCCGTGGAGGTTTATTTGGAAAGCTTGCATTTCTCCAAAAATTTGTTTCCTTATGTGGTACGCATTTTATGGCAGACTCAATTCTTTGGAGATGTTGAACCGTAAAGGTATATATTTGTACAACTCATGTATATTTTATGTGGTGACTGTACCGAGACACAAGATCATATATTGCTTCACTGTAAAGTTTCGCATCATGTATGGATGGCCTTGACTCCAAACGCATATTATGCATGGGTTGTTCCTGAGTCTTTGTATGCTCTAGCTGTTTCTTGGCCAAACTTATCAAGTCCTTCATTTTATTTTCATTTTCAAAAATATATACTAATTTCTTGAGAAGCTACACATACACAAACTTAACCTTACTTTTATGTTTTTCATGACAGGTCACAAGATCTTGTCAGTATATATATATATAACCCATTTTTCTAGTCAATATAATTTTGAAAATAACAAAAAATTGAATGAAATTCAACATATGAGCGGAGGGAAAATTGGGCACGGCCAAGATGAGATGTTGGAGTAAACTGTAAGTTGTATTTTAGTTAATAATAAATATAGGTACTCATTAATAGCAAATTCTTGATACGACTCATATTCAACGGTATGTTAGAGTCATGTATAGGATGGGAAAGTGAAGTTATCCACTATATATAGTTCAAGGAAGATGATAATTGAAGTTCGAATTCGAATTCTATGATAATCTCTTCGTGAAAAATATTACAAATCTGGACTAGGTCCCGGGGTTTTTCTGTATTTGCGGTTTTCCTCGTTAATAAAATTTGTGGTGTTTGTGTTATTTGTTTTCCGCATTATCTTTATTTATATAGTTGAAATATCACAGGTTGTGTGTGGTTCAATCTTGAGAATGAAAACTAGAGTTTGATATAGCAAAGATTGTGATTACACATAACTATTTCCAATGTTTTTCATCTTGCATCTTTTTAGTTTTATTTTTTCTAATTTCTAGAGTTGTTAGAAGATGAACTTTCAGTATGTAATCATCGATAAAGATGTCAAGGCCAAGTACTCAATCCGAGCATATGAATGGGTATGTTAGATTCTTTATCTTTTGGATTATCTTTTCATTCTTCATTGATGGTTTATGTCGAGGATTGGGATATGCGGATCACAATTGTTCCAACTGGTTCCTTCGCATGGCAGTGGTTGGGTTGAAGAATAGTGTGGTTGGAAAGATCATCTTCGAACAAGATCATCCAACCTTGTTGTTGTTTTTAATCTATCACCACATATTTGAAACCAATTCATTGCATTCATTTTCCTAGAGACTTACATTTCAAAGAGAAATCCCACTTTGAATTTTCAACTAAATAGATTGTTGAGCCTGATTTCCTACCACCAATTTTATCCCAGAAGCAATTCCTAGCCCATCGCCAGTTAAAATTTCATAAATTAGTAGATGATAATTAATTTGTTGCGAACCCATCAAATTCAGCCGCCAGAAACCAACCACTCTCCAATGAAAAATACTAGATTTCCTATACCTCGGTGGGACAGCCGACCAAATAAATCGGCGCCAAAGTATCATTTTTCCTGATACGGAGCGAAAGTATCATTTTTCGTGACACAAAATGAAAGTATCATTTTCTCTAACATGGGGGGAAATATTATTTTTCTAGACACGACGTGAAGATATAATGGGAAATATGTAAGCCTATTTATACATAGGTAAGCCTATTTATACATGTCAAAAAAGAAACGTACTCTGGCCTCATAAGAAGGAAAAACGGATGAGTTAAATGGGAAGAGGTGGTAACGCCTGGTATTGATGGGATTTGATGGAATTGATGTCCCTAATGAAGGAGCGTTTCACCATCGCTTCTTGCATTTACTAACCATCTTATTATTATTGCTATATCTTGAAATGGGCATTTATGTATGCCGCACGCTATAAACAACCAAACCAATACCCTAATTAGCATCCCCTAGTTTGTGTTGATGTCTCGAATGTTTGGGAAATATGTAGCATGTTGTTGTGTCTTGGAAAGTCAAGCACTTGATTCAGAGTTATCTGAGTCGGATATCATTTTGTACCTGACTTGTTGGTTACATATTTAATTGGATTCAAAGTCTTCACTCACTCAAAGAATTACTAACAATTTTTTAGTCGGATGTTATGAGTCAGATTCACATTTAATTAAAAAAATCTAGATGAGTTAGATCCAGAAAAAAGAAAGAAAATATGAACAAATATATATTATCCAACCATAAAGAATGTTTAGGGAAGTAAATGATGTTGAATTAGCTATCCAACTTCCATTGGACACAAAAGTTAGAGTGGTTCTAAACCTTGGGAAAAAAACTAGTCCAAAACCAACTAGACCTAGTGAAGGATCAATAATCTTACCTAAATGTCATGGACCCAGCAAAAATCATACTCCCTCCATCCGAATTTAGTTGATAAATTAGGTTTGCTAAAATTATTAAGGAAATAAACTTATTTTTACATACATCATCAATCTCCCTGATTTTTTGTTGAATATACTAGTTTTTACTTCCTAGTTTTTAATTTCTTTTTTATGATAAAGTATTTTAGGGAGAACTATGAGAATTTTCTGATATATTTTTGCTAACAAAAAACAATTTTATCAACTAAATCTAGGCAGAGGGAGTATTATGTTTCTCATACCTCGTACTCTTGGGTCTGATTCATAATCTGAATATGACTCGATACCTAATTCGGTTTGAGTCAGATGTTAAATCATTTGTATTTTTCTTTTTCGGATGTCTGGCTCGAAATGTGACTCAGGTTATACATCGATTCAAAACTTTCTGAGTCGACTATCATTTCTTAGTCAACTACTAATTAATATGCGCGTATACCATGCACCAAGTTCCTCTTCTACTCGGATTTATTTTTGGAGAGTCTTTCTTTAGGAAATTGATTCCAAAAATAATTTTAAGAGTTTTATTTATGGTAAATTATTTTTACATGTTTTTGAAGAAAACCAAAACCAAACTTGATTCACAAGTATCTTTTCCTATAAATACAACTAGAAATTTTGTTTTCAATACACCGAAAAAATTCTTCTTTCGTTCTTGGGTTTCTCCATACGTTTTACATCCATCCCCGTTGTTGAGTTCGAAGAAAGGGAAACTTGTGTTGTGCTAACTCAAGTTATATCAGGCATTCTTATCCCGGACACATCTTCCCTGTGAGGGGTTTAGCATTAATCAACTCGAGTATACCAGCGAACTAATGTGTTATGGACAACTTGTTGAACCAGTGATTCTTCCTTCGTCAAGTTGTTTCGGTAGAGTTGTCTCAAATTAGTTCTTTACATATTATTTTGATACATCTAACGTGTTGTTCATTGTTGCAAGATCACATTAACAACAATTATACTATAAAATGTCTTGGTCTACTGGATTTTTCCTTTACTGGTAACAGGAATTTCCACCATTGTGCAGCAGCCAGTCGGTTTAATTTGAGCTCAAAATTGCTGAATTTGCCCAAAATTGACTTTACATGAGACAAATACATGAAACCAGTTTTTCTCAATTTCGTTGGTATGAGAGTTTCCGGTGCATCAAGTAGAAAGACATAAATTAGAAATTTCGCAACAATTTCAATAACAACGTTCCATATTTTACAAGGCTATGTTGCAGAAGCGGCCTGCAACAACATTATATGGATTGCTAAAAGAACTGAAGCTAAGGGACACCTAAGTCGTTATAATACACGCATCACATACAAAATTTATCACCTGCGGTCAGAAATGAAAAAGTGAAAGGGAAACGCAAGATAATATTTGCCAATCTGATACTGCTCTTTCTAAATGGGCACGAGTTCCTCTTGCACTCAACATATACCCGAGGAAACAAAACTTTGTACGAGTTCCTAAAGTGGTAGTAGATGATGGATGAAACAATCAGATGTTTCATATATCTCATAACCCTAAAGTTCAACAATTACCATTGAAACCAGAAAAGATTGTCTACTTAAAAAGGAAAGAATCAGAAAGTATTATAAAAGTGAGAGACAGATATTCATCACTAATGATATTATTAATGCTTACTGATAATATTTAGGGTTAAATTCGTTAAAAGAAAGAGGATACAACTAACGGAAACCTACATCTAAATAAGCCACTGCAAATATAATGACACGAAATTGCAGGTTCCATAATCCACAAATCAATTACATTTGGACCGCAGTTTCATTTCTCTATCTCCCTCCGCAATTTTAGAGCAAGACTGCCTTCCCCGTTGCAATGCCCACATATAATTGTCTCACATGTAACATCATTGAGTTGAATTCCATTTTCCAGTTAAATTCTTGCACACGGACCCTTGATCAGCATAAGGGATATCAATACTCTTATCAGTCAGGATCATAGACCCGATTGAGATCTGAAAAGTTGTTGCAATGGTTTGATTTTCTACACAGGATTCCACATTAATCTGTACACATGCTTCCATCACTTGTTGTCATTCCCCCTTGTTGCTGACATCCGAAAGTTTGTTGGGTTCTGAAATTCAAATGATTTCCTTGTAATGTTAAATACTCGTTTTTTCAAGGAGAAAAGACTAGTCAATAATAAACAGCACACCCTTCCGGAATCATTCCAAAGTAATAACTACAAATATAAAGAAATGAAAAACATTTCAATTTAGTGTTACTAGCCTCATATGGATCATCAGTCGACAGCAGATATTTCACATGAAAATTCCTCTGCACAAAAATCAAATTGAAAAATCAAATTAACAAGGCATACCTGCACTTCATGTGATTGCATCCTTCAGATTTATCAATGAATTGCTTGCAACCTGGACACCTTCTCCATCTCTGCTCCATTGCGGTACCAACCAATCCCATGTCACTGAGCTGAAGATCTTCAGCACTATCTTGGCATACATGAGACGAGGAATATTTCACTTTACACTTGAAACAAAACTTATTCTTACAATTCGGACAAGAGACTTATGTTGCATTATCCTGGCGCTCATCAATGATTAGTTCAAAGCATCCAGGGAATGGACATTATGTGATTCCTGCCTCCTCTGTGGTTAATACAGACTGACACATGATCCTCTGCCACTTTTTAAGTATGGATCTTGAGAGTACATCGGTACATGCTGAAAAATCAATCATAGACCTACATTCAAGATCCATACACAGAACTTCAGAATTGTTGTGTTCAATGATCTGAACTTCAGAAAAATCAATCAGCCGCATCTTGCAACAAGGTTGCTAAAAGAAAGAAATGAAAAACATTGTTTCTCAATCTTAAAGTATTAAGGAAGACAATCATGATCTTAATATCATAACAAACTAGATATCTTGTAACCTATCTAAATTTAGGCATATTAGAATCCAATATTATGAATGGACCAGAACATAGTTCTCACAACTCTTCTTAAATCTATGTCATTTTCCCAAAAACATAAAGTTTCCATGGTGTAATGTATGAGGTTCCTCTTGCAATTGATCAGTGACATTTTCAAAATGAAGATTTTCTCAATTACAACATATGCAATTCATCTGAACTAGCATCATGTATCCATAGATCTTAACTTAAAACCAACAAAAACTAATAACTTCAAACCAGTCACTAACAAAAGTGAAAAAACAATAAAAATTGAAAAATTGGAGAATAACTTACTTGCATTTGATAACTAGAATCAAGCAATAAACGAGTACTAAAAACTAAAAAAATAATATAACTAAATGAAGAGCTTACCCTAAAACCACATCAAAATATGTGTTTGAAACATGGAAAAACCTTGAGTTTTGAGAGGAGAAATCATTGTGTGAATGAATCAAGAACAACAACACAACAAATTTATCTTTTTCTTTTTTTCTGGCAGTTTGAGAGGTATAATAATAAAAACAGTAGGAGTATGAATAGAGTTCTTCAAACCAGTAAGAGATAGAATGTTATTGAAGAATCCATATTCATCTAGAGATATATATAATTTCTACAAGTATTTTTCAGATCTGAGAAACGATGTAAATAAAAATGTATAACAAAGTTGGTCTTATAAGGGTGCAGACGGCGGAAGACATCATACACCTTAGGTTTCTAGGGTATCATAGATGGGTAGGTGATCCGACGGTTAGAATGCTTTTAGGGTATAATAGAAAACTCACATTTTAATTACACAACTACCACTGGAGACAAATATTACCCTGGCGGCCCTGTTTGGAAAACTGATTTTAGGGAAGAGGGGATACCAAATTTCTTTGAATAGACTTAATTTGCTTGCATTCTGCATGTTTTCATGTTCCCTCGAATTCATGGTTTTCATATTGTACTCTTCGGGTTTGGCCTTTGAGGGAAGAGCATTACTGGTTTCCATTACCCGGACAATAATTATGCCATAAAGGTGTAGATTTGTCTTGGTTAATTGCTGGTACCGATATGCAGCTAGGTTTTATGGTGGAAAATTCACATGAAGGGTGCATTAAGCGGGTGCAAAACAGCTAAAATGGACAAAACAAATATTTTAATAACGGCTTGGGAATCAGCTGCTTGCAAAAATAGCCAAAGGATTTTCCAAGCAGAACTCAGACTAATCTAAAAAAAGGTGTGTCATGCAACTCCATATACTAGTCAGAAAAGAAGGTCGTGTCAATCGCAAAATTGTTCCCGAAGCTATGTTTAAACTGGACTTGGTGAATTTACCAGCAGAAATCTCCAATGGATACCAAAATAATCCAGGGGATCAGATTGCGGTATTAGTCTCATTCTCATCCGCATGAATCAACATATAAATAGATATACACTTAGTTATACATCAAAAGCAGAAAGGGCATCCGGACATCTAATTATTTATAAATTGTTAAGAATTTTAAATGAAAATTTGTTATGCGAGTGAAAATTATTTCTCAAAGTTTAAACTCTAAGAGTTGTGTTTAAGGTCGTGCCTCTTCACCTATAAGACACATAGTAAATATGTGTTATCGAGAGTCACCAGTAGACATGGTAAGTTCAAAAATTTAAAACCGAAAAAAAAAAAAAGTCTAAATAAGCCATTGCGTATGTGATAATACGAAACTTGCAATGATATAATATGAAACTTGCAGGTTTTCTTTTTTATGATTTAAGTTGTTTTCAAAATATACAAATCAAGCACATTAAGACTGCAGTTATGTTTCTTCATCTCCCAGTACAATACCCATATGAAACATCATCGAATTGAATTGCATTTTCCCAGTTAAATTCTTGCACACACAGCTCCATGATCTAAAAAGTTGCTGCAGAGGTTTGATAAAGTGCTTAGGTTCCGGATCAATCTGTAAACATGCTTCCATCATATGTTCTTATGGCCCCCGTTGCTGACATCCGAAAGTTTGTTGGGTTCTGAAATTCAAATGATTTCCTTGTAATGTTGAAGGAGAGAAGACTAATCATTCAAAACTAATAACTATACATAGAAACAAGCAGCATATTGCACCTCAGCACAGTCTGAATTACACAACAAGGTTGCTAAAAGAAATAAATAAGAGAACATTGTTTCTCAATCTAAAAGTATAAAGGACAATCTTGATCATAATATCATAACAAACTAAATATGTTCATATCAGAATCCAATGTTAGGAATATGAACAAAAACATTATTCTTGCCACTCTTCTTAGTACTACGTCCTGTACCTCACATCAGAAAGTTTCTAGGCTTGTAATGCATTAGGTTCTGCCTGCAATTCATCAAATGACATTTTGCAAACCAAGGATTTTTCAATTACACATGCATTTTTTCTTAACTAACATCTGTGTATCCATCGATCATAACTAAAAAACAGCAAAGAATACACTGATGATCTACAAGGCTTAAAGCATCAATCAAAATCTGATTAACAACTTAAAACCAAAAATAGTAAAAACTAATAACTTTACTTACATTTGATAACTCTCTAAGTGCTATACCAACAAATTTGTATGTGAATCACGTAGTCAGGTCGAGGTTAGCTTTAAAGAAACCAAAAAATTGCACACAAAATAACTATTATAAACCTAAAATCAAACAATATACAAGTAATGAAAACCAAAAAAAAAAAAACTAAAAAAATTATAATGGAATGAAGAGCTTACCCGTAGTACCTGAACCTCATATCCCCAAACCAAGATGGCACAAACTTGAATTTCGAGAGGAGAAATCATTTTGCTAGAGAATCAACACCAACAACAAATTTATCATCATCTTCTTTTTCTTCTGGAAATTTCAGAGGTCTAATAATGAGAGTAATACTAAGATGTTAGTGAGAGATAAAGATGTTAGTGAAGAATCCATCATCATCATCCAGAGAAGAAGGAAAATAGATGCAGAGGGGCGGCGGAGGAAACATATATAGGGCACCTTTATATTTTAGGGTAGAGTAGAATGATAAATAGATGATGGATGATCCGACGGTTAGGAATTTTTTTAGGGTACACAGACCTGCCACATCTCAAAAACTTATTACCAGCCGGGATAAGCCTTTTGAAGTGTAAGTATGCACAATGTTTGATTTTAGTTCATCCTTACTACTACTATCACAAAAATTTTGTTGGTTATTGCGTGTCCCAAATCGAGATACCTGAGTATCCTCGCATTCATGACATATCAACATAGTGGCGCCTCACTATCTCTTGAACCTACACCGCTTGTTAGATTCAATATGGGACTCATAATATTCCTCATTACATGTTTGCCACCCGAAATTTGGTTAATGCTGTATCCTAAGATGTAAGTGGTGAACCATATAATTAATCTGGCGATGACCAAAAGTCTGAACCAAAGGATTGTTCATCAAAAGTAGTTTTACAATCTGCAGTACTGGCTTTTTGTTTGAGTTTTACCGAATTTTCATTGTTCTTGCTGCAGCTAGTTGTTGGCATTGGGTCCGTACTCAGAATATCAGATATTGCCAAATGTATGATACCTAATGAGTTGGCCAAATGACAATGTTCTATGACAAGTTCAGATATCTCATCACTCTAAAGTAGAATGTGACCGATGTGAATGAAACAATCAAACGATTCAGATATCTCATAAACCTGAAGTTCAAAAATCAAAATCAAAACTAAAAAAACAAAAATGAAAAAATCTGGAAGTATTATAGAACTGAGAGAGACATATACATGACTAACAATATCACAAGGGAGCTTATTAATAATCCTTTCCAGTTTAAAGGTGTGTTAAAAACAAGAGGAAACATCTGATGGAATAAACTTCATGTTTCCTTGGATTTATGTTGTTTTCAGAATCCACACGAGTATCCTCGCGTGCGTTAAAAAAATAGTGATGTGGCCCATGTTCCACATTATCACATGCAATGGTTCCATCTAGAAGACATCTAAGAAGGTGTTTTAGATATCAGAAGTGAAAGTGTTTTTCAAAGAAATCAATTTCATAAAATCAAAAGTAAAAAGGATTTGTTTCACAAAAAAATGCTATTGATTTTTCTGCTTTTAGAAGGTACTCTCAAACTTTGTGCCTTGCTCGACTTTTAACTTCTTTATTTTTAGATGTCGAAAAGTTATATCCGAAAGTGTATCCAAACACTCTCGAATAGGGTGTCTGAATACCAGAAGTAGAAATCTTACATTTTTCCTTATAAAAGTCATTTTAAATTGGTTTACTTTTGTTTTCCATGATAGGTCTCTTTTATATATATAAATCACTTTCCCATTCAAATGTTTTTGAAATAATAAGAGATTGGACGTAATCAAACATATGAGTGAAAATGAAATTAGATATGTATAACGAGGTTGAGATGTTGGAGTAAACTGTAAAGTATGTTTTGCACGAAAGAAAATTATGCCGGAGTAAAGTAAAATGTGGTTTGTTGGGCTGTACGTCTAGACACGGTGGAATAGTGGAGTTATGCGTTAGGACAAGTCGGTCGATAATATCTATCACTAATCAAACAACACACTTTCAGCAATTATCCTACACTAATCAGTACATAAAGAAACAAATGAAGGAGAAGCATCTTGCATCTCTACACAGTCTGAATTACATAATTTACACATATCAGAATCCAATGTTACGAATGTGACCAGAACATAGTTCTTACTACTCTTCTTGATACTATGACATGTTCCTAACATCAGAAAGTTTCTATGGTGTAATGTAGGAGGTTGATCAAATGACATTCCAAACTAAGGATTTCTAAATCAGACATGCAATTCTTCTTAACTTGGATCCTGTATCCATGGATCTTAACCTAAACCCATCAAAAACTACACTAACAAAATTAAAAAAATAGAAGAAAAAAAATAAAATAGGTAGGAGAATAACTAACTTGACCACTTCTTATTTTTAGCATCATTACACCCAAACCAATAAAGCCGAAAATTTTGTCTTTCCTTATAGATTTTGTATTCCGCTTGCATTGATACTTCATGGTTTTTCGTAATTGTACGATGGATTTGCGTGAAAATCCTTCTGGATTTTGTCTTGGTCTACTGGATTTTTCCTTTACTGATAACAGGAACTGCCACACTTGTGCAACAGCCACTCAGTTTAATACAAATTGAATCAATTTTGGGCCATCAATGATTCCATCCATACATGAGACAAATACATGAAACTAGTTTTTCTGAATTTTGATGGTACGAGAGTTACCTTTGCATCAAGTATCAAGATATCTACAAACTTCAGAGAGTCTACTTTTCCAAAGCAGCATGCAGCAGTTTATATGGATTGATACAAAATTGAAGCTAAGGTACACCTAGGTCCTTATGATACATGCCTCACATACAGAACTTATCACCCGCAAACAAGAGAAAGTTACGGGATAATTCTGATAACACAAGATAATATTTTCCAATAGGCTACTTCTCTTTTCAAATGGAAACAAGTGAGTTTCTCTTGCACTCAGCATATACCAGAGGAAAATCCAGTGCAGCACCAATTTAATGAACAACATTTCCTGTTTTATGACCAGTGCAGATATCTCATCGCCCTAAAGTAGTAGTAGATGATGGATGCAGCAATCAAACATTTCAGATATCTCATAACCCTAATGTTCAACAATTACAATTGAAACATGAAAAGATGTCCAAGTAAACAAGAAAGAATTCGAAAGTATTATAGAACCGATAGACATACTAATCAAATAGCAGGCCCTTCAGCAATTACACAATCTGAATTACACAACAAGCATGCTAAAATAAAGAAATGAGAGACATTATTTCTTAATCTAAAAGTATAAATGCAAAACAAGAATTTGTCAATTACAAAAGCATTTCTTCTTAACTAACATCTGTGCAGCCATAGATCATAACTCAAAACCAGCAAAAACTACACTCATCTACTAAGCTCAAAGCATCACTCAAAATCTGATAACAACTTAAAACCAAAAATACTAAAAACTAATAACTTACTTACATTTCATAACTCTTTATAATCAGAGAGTTGTACCAAATATCTTGCACGACATGGGAATCACGTAGTCAGGTCGGGGTATCTTATCAAAACCAAAAAACCTGCACATGAAAAAAAAAAAACTAATATTATAAGCCTAAAATCAAACTATATACAAGTAATGAAACCAAAAATAAACCCTAATTTTTTTATAATGGAATGAAAAGCTTACCCGCACTACATGAACCTAAAATCCCCAATTGAACACGGTGCAAACTTGAATTTTGAGAGGATAAATCATTGTGCTAAGGAATCAACAACAACAACATGATATCATCAACATTAAATAAATGAACAAAGGAATTCTGCTTAATCACCAATTGATAAAGATGTTTTCAGCTACATGGGAAATCAATGGAAGATGTCTATTTAAATGGATATAATAACACAGGAATTCATGATCACCAATTCTTATAGATATTTTCAGACTCCATCTTTCCACATCTACACATTACCCTTTCTGTTCCTGAGGATTAGGCTCTCCAAATCCGAAAATCGATGCTCCACAGATTTCAGTTTTGAAATTTCAATTTCTGTAGTAACAACTCGACTTTCCAAGTGTGCATACATCCTTCTCCAATATTCACTGCTATCTTTATCAGCATTCAATCTACTTTTTAGATTCTCTAACTCACCCCGGAGTTGAATGCACTCAACTGTCTTCTTCTCAAGCTCAGAATGTAATTCAAAATACTTGGTCTTATAGTATTCCATTTCATCAAAATCACTAGCTTGTGTTGAAGATCCTGGCATTTCGGCAATTTTTCCTTTCTTCCTTGTCTCATCTGGATTAAAAATTCTCAATTAGTTAACAAAGAAATGTTGTGATTCCTATGGAGGACTTAACAGATGAAACAATGAATTTTCTAAATTATCATGTTTTAAACAACCAAGGCAATTATATGAAGTATATGAAATTTGTTCAGTTAATGATCATGATTTCTGAAAATCAATAAAGATGAAGATGTAAGGAAGAATTACTCACATGTATCTTCATTAGCAGCCCCTTGTATCAGGCCCTAGCATTTCCATCTCCAGCAAACAACACCAGAGCCTGGGCAGCGGTAGCTTCTTCCCTCTGTAGGCGGTAAAGATTGGCATTCTCTAAGACGGCCAATCTTAGAGAAAACTAATGAAAACCAAAAAAAAAAAAAACCTTAAGAAATTTAATTAAATGAAGAGCTTACCCTTATCAGCAGACACGAATCAGCAGTCCAATACAAGTCAAACTTGAATTTTGAGAGGAGAAATCATTATGCTGTAAATTCTGAGGGATAATAATGAGAATAGTGGTAGTAGAAAGATTGGTGTTCTTTAGACCAGCGACAAATATAAATGTTATTGAAGAATCCATCATCATCCGGAGAAAGAATTTTCACAGGAAAATTTTCAGATCTAAAACAAAAGAAAGAAATTGAGATACAGGGGCGCAGACGGCGGAAGAGAGATATATTTATAGGGTGTCCTATGTTCAGGGTATGAGAAGAAAAATAGGTATATAATCGGACGGTTGAAATGTTTTTAGGGTAATGGATACGGAGAACTGTCTAGACCTGGTAAAGGATCACCGACTTTACACGTTAAACCAGCAAAAATCATTTTATGTGTGGTGTTTTTTTCCCACTATTCGTTTGTTGTAAAAATATCGTTGGCCTTTAAAATTTTGATTTTTTTTTTCTTTTCTATCGGAAGTAAATAATTTGGAGGTTGATAAATAGATCGGTGGTACCGGGAATTTGGTGTTGTAAAGAATTTTGTGATGAGAGTTTCAAACTCAGTTTTGTGTTGAGGAGTTCCGTACTCGGATCACTGCTATCTTCACTCAATAACCTTACCACTATAGAGAGTTTGGAAAGATGATTTTTGAGAACAGATCACGCATCATTGCTAATAGGGAAGGGATACAAAAATTATTTCCAAACAAAATGATTTTTGTAATCTTAAACATACACCACCAAAACAATAAACATAAATTTTTTGTGTTGTTTGTTTCAATTTAGATTTTGTATTTAATCAATTCAGTTTACTCGCACTGTTTCTCCAGTTTTTCATGTTACGCTTTGGCTTTCAAGTGAAAAGCATTACTGGTACTGACAAGCATGATACTAACAACAATTATGCTATGAGGTGTAGCTTTGTCATGGTATACAGGAACTGCCACCGGCATGCAGCAGCCAGTCGGTTTGATAAGAACCAAAAATTTGTTAATAGTATCTACATAACATCCAATAGGATCCACATAAAATTATGTCAAACGGACTCATCTAACATCCAAGTATCACCACATATTTGAAACCAATTCGTTGCATTCACCTTACTCTAGACTAACTTTTCAGAGAGAAATCCCAATTTGAATTGTCACCTGAATAAATTGTTGAGCCAAACTAATTTGTTACCAGTTACTATTTTTCAAAGAGAAATCCCAATGCCTCCAGATTCAGCCACCATAACTTATGTTTCCTAATAGAACATACCTACAAGCTCAGGATTTCCCTTAGAGGCCCCATCACGAAAGAGAAACATCCAGCACTCTGAAGCATCATTCAACAACTCTTATCTTCACTTGTCTGCAAGCTGTGTCACACATTTTAATTACACAACTGCCACTGGAGACAAAAAAAATTTTTTTGAAGAGAAGACGGCTTAAAGAAGCCCGAAACTTTTATTGAGATACCTCATTGAGATTGAGGTTTGATGAGATACAAGAAGGTGGAGAATTAACATTCCACTTGTGGTTTACATTTTCTTTCATGGCATATTGACAAAGATTGTGAGCCAGAAAGTTTACAGCTTTTGGAACATAATTAAATCTAATGTTGGAAAATAAGTTCGCCTCTCTTTTCACTTGGAGAATCACTGAACGAATGGTCCAAGGGATGTCACGAGTATCACCTGTAATAGCAGTAGTGACATTCTTTGCATCAATGATAATATTATACAGATTTAAATTCCTTGCCAACGAGACACCTAACTTACAAGCAATATATTCCGCTAATAACGCGGAGGTAGCATCAAAGGTAATTGTTTCACAACCCAGAAATCTCCCAAGAAAGTCTTGAGCAATTGCACTAGCAGCACCCTTATTTGGCACAAAAGCAGCATCAACATTCACTTTTACAAAAGGATCCTCCGGAGGAGACCACTGTTGAAGCTCTGATATGGAAAAAGTATTTGAAGCAGTAAAAGTGGTATTCTGCAAACACTGGTTATAATCCAATTCTGCTTTGCGAAGAATGACAACAGGAGAGAAATTATGACCAGAAAAAACCTTGTCGTTTCTTAATTTCCATATGTTCCAAAGAATACAAGCCTTATAGGTAAAACTATGGTCCACATTCTGTTCCATCCACCAGGTAATAATTTATAAGGGACATTCATTAAACCCCATATAGTTAAAATCCAACGAAGCTTTGTTGAATAACAATCTCGACAGTGGACATTCAAATAAGAGATGGAATATAGATTCATCTTTCTGTCTACATAAAGTGCAAGAACTATCCCTAGTGTTGTTGTATCTATTTATGTTAGTCTTAACCGCAATCCCTCCATGCAACATTTTCCAAAGAAAAATATGGATCTTAGGAATAATTTCAGTAAACGACCAATTTTTTTTTCCAAGGAAACTGACTAATTGCCGATGAAACAGGGATATCATTTTCAAGCATATGATAGCATGACTTGGTAGAAAATTTACATGCCGATGTGCACTTCCAAGTCAAAATATCCTCCTCCTCTACGTTAGGAACAATGGCAATAATCTTTTGCACGATATCATGAGGGAATGTGTTATTAATAATATTAAGATCCCATGTATTCTCCTCCTGAATAATAAGATCAGATACATATTCCATTTCTTGCGGAAACTCCATATTTCTTGGTAATAAATGATCAATATGATTTGGTAACCATGGAACTTCATATATCTTTATCTTATCACCTTTGCCCACCTGCCAGAATATCTTGTTTTCTAGTTTTTGTCTAACTTCTAGCATGCTATTCCAAATACAAGAGTTCTTGTTGCTTGCTTCTACAGACCAAAAGGAAGTATCCTTTAGATACTTTGCAATTAAGAGTTTCACCCACATTGCATCCTCATCTTCCAGTATGCAGCTAGGTTTTATGGTGTACAAGTCACATGAAGGGTGCATTTAGGGGTTGCAAAAGAGCTAAAATGGCCAAAAAAAAGATTGTAATAGCGGCTTGGGAATCAGCTGCTTGCAAAAATAGCCAAAGGATTTACCAAGCAGAACTCATACTAATCTAAAATAAGGTGTATCATGCAACTCCATACTAGTCAGAAAAGTAGGTCGTGTCAATCGCAAAATTGTTCCCTGAAGCTATGTCTAAACTGGACTTGGTGAATTTACCAGCAAAAATCTCCAATGTATACCAAAATAATCCAGGGGATCAGATTGCGGTATTAGTCACATTCTCAGATTGCGGTATTAGTCACATTATTAGCCGCGGGAATCAACATATAAACAGATATACACTTAGTTATGCATCAAAATTAGAAAGGGCATCCAAACATCTAATTCTAATTATTTATAAACTGTTAAGAATTTTAAATGAAAAATTATTATGCAAGTGAAAATTGTTTCTCAAAGTTTAATTGTTTTTAAGATCGTGCCTCTTCACCTATAAGACACGTAGTAAATGTGTGTTATCCAGAGTCACCATAAAGAATGTTTAATTGTTTTTTAGTCGGATGTTATGAGTCAGATTCACATTTAATTAAAAAAAAATCTAGATGAGTTAGATCCAGAAGAAAGAAAGAAAATATGAACAAATATATATTATCCAACCATAAAGAATGTTTAGGGCAATAAATGATGTCGAATTAGCTATCCAACTGCCATTGGACACAAAAGTTAGAGTGGTTCTAAACCTTGGGAAAAAAACTAGTACAAAACCAACTAGACCTAGTGAAGGATCAATAATATTACCTGAATGTCATGGACCCTGCAAAAATCATACTCCCTCCATCCGAATTTAGTTGATAAATTAGGTTTGCTAAAATTATTTAGGAATTAAACTTATTTTTACATACATCATCAATCTCCTAGATTTTTTGTTTAATATACTAGTTTTTACTTCCTAGTTTTTAATTTCTTCTTTATGATAAAGTATTTTAGGGACAACTAAGAAAATTTTCTGATATATTTTTGCTAACAAAAAACAATTTTATCAACTAAATCCAGGCAGAGGGAGTATTATGTTTCTCATACCTCGTACTATTGGGTATGATTCTTAATCTGAATCTGACTCGATACCTAATTCGGTTTGAGTCAGATGTTAAATCATTTGTATTTTTCTTTTTCGGATGTCTGGCTCGAGATGTGACTCAGCTTATACATCTGATTTAGAACTTTTTGAGTTGACTATCATTTCTGAGTCAACTACTAATTAATAATTTTTAATTTAGATTTGATGAGTCAGATTCAGATGTAACTAAAAAATCTTGATGAATCAGATCCAAAAGATCTATTCAGTCGGAATGAAAATGAAGCAACTTGTTACTTTAGAATTTTGCAAAATTATCACGGCCCAGCTTGAAAAACTGATTTGGAGAAAGTGATCATGCGACATTGCTAATAGGGGAGGCGATACCAAATTTCTTTCCATCTTGAAACAAGAGGTAATATATAAATGAAGCTGAAACTTAGTGTTTCTATATAGATTTCAACTTTAATTAATCCAAACTAACGCCAAGTCTCTTACACCCATCAATGCTTGTGAGTTGTGAATGAAAGAAATGAGATCTAATCCTTTTCCAGAAGCAAAAAAAATGAAAATTAACCATTACTTAGAAATGTTCTTATTTCTTTGAAATTTGAGTGAATCTTTGAAAACTGCATGTTTCATTCTTATTTGAGTTGTTTCCAGAATCCACAAAACATTTGGACAGCGGTATCTTCCTCTCCTTCTTGACAATACCCACAGATAAGTGTCTCACATATAGCAACATCGAGTTGAATTACCTTTCCCAGTCAAATTCTTGGTCGCATCCCCTTCATCAGTGTAATTGAAAGTAATAGTCTCTTCCGGTTCATGCTCATAACCCCAGTGAGGTCCGAAAACTTGCTGCAGAAGTTTGACAATGTGCTCAGTGTTACAAACATGCTTCCATCATTTGTTCTCATGCTCTCTGTACACATGCTTGATGCTTCCTTCATTTGAGTGTGATGTAACATCATCACTTAAGGTTCTGCAATTCAAATGATTTCCTTATATTGTTAAGACTTGTCTTGACAAGGAGAAAAGGATAATCAAACAGCACACATTCAAACCATTATTGTAAACTAATCAGTACGTAGAAACGAGAAGCATCTTGCATCTCTACACAGTCTGAATTACAAAGCAATGATGCTAAAAAAAAAAAATGAGAACATTGTAGAAGTAAGGCAGACAATTTTGATCACAATATCATAACAAACTAACTAAATAACTTATACCTTACGCATATCAAAATCACAATGTTATGAATGCGACCGGAACATGGAAAATGGAACAAGTCTTCTTAATAATACTGAGTCTTGCTCCTAACATCAAAAAGTTTCTAGGGTGCAATGCATATTATGCCTAGAATTGGTCAAATGTCATTTCCAAACTAAGATTTCTCGACTACACATGCAATTCTTGGTCAAATGTCATTTCCAAACTAAGATTTCTCGACTACACATGAAATTCAATTATCTTAACTAACATCCTGTATCCATAGATCTTAACTTAAGACCAGCAAAAACTACACTCATCTACAAAGGTCAAAGGAACAAGCGAAAACTGATAATTTAAAACCAGAAACTATTATAAATTGAAAAACAGTAAAAACCAAAATAAATTGGAGAATGACTAACTTACTTCCATTAAATAACTCTCTATGAAAAAATAGAGGGTTATACTATAGGTCACATTGGTTCGAACTTACTTGCATTAAATAACTCCACGAAAAGCATGCTTCCTTCTGGTTTAAGTTGTTTTTAGATTCAACAAATCAATCACATTTCGACTATGTATCTTCGTCTCCAGCTTAAAGTGTCTCATATGTAACAGCATTGAGTTGAATTCCATTTCCCAGTCAAATTCTTGCTCAGCCACCCCTTTATCAGGGTAATTGAAAGTAATAGTCTCTTATGGGTCATGCTCATAATCGCTCTCAGGTCTGAAAAGTTTCCTCAGAGGTTTGATAAAGTGCTCAGGGTTGTAAACATGCCTTTATCATTTGGGTGTAAGGTTTGTCACTTAAATTTCTGCAATTCAAATGGTTTCCTCATAATGTTAAAAATTGTTTTGACAAGAAGAAAAGATTAATCAAACAACATACCCATCATCAATTATTCTAAACTAATCAGAACACAAAGAAACAACCAGCATCTTGTGTCACTACACAGTCGGAATTACAAAAGCAAGGAGGCAGACAATCTTGATCACAATATCATAGCAAACTTAATAACTTGTATCCTTTCTATATTTTGCAAATATCAAAATCCAATGTTATTAATGTGACCCGAACATAGTTCTCACAACTCTTCTTGAATTTTATGTTCTGTTCCTAACATCCAGGTGTAATGTATGAGGTTCTGCCTGCAATTGATCAAATGACATTTTCAAGCTAAAGGGTTTCTCTCAGTCAACAGCAATATGATTAGGTTTTTCAGAGGGAATTGATAAGAAACTGTAGCACCAAAACGTACCTACAGACAAGTTGGTACGCCAGTTCCTCTTGATCTTCCTCCACCATTTCTTCACAAACAATGGGATTGGAAATAGATGCAGCTCGAATTGCAAGAAGTGTATGGTATTTGACTGGTCGTTCAGTTCAATTGCCACATTCTCGTTCCTGCATAAATGAAAGATACATGTGATCAGTATGAAGTAATAACAATAAAAAAAAGTTTGCTATTGCTTTAAGATTATTTAGTTGTTAAATATTCAGATTTCAAGGTCAGGAAAGAGCTCACTGGTATAATCTTTGATAAATTTGGACAGAAATTCATCCAACAAGTTTAACTTTGAGAAAATCTATTTTAAGAAATGAAATTTACAATTGCTAGTCGTCAAGTAAAAAAAAAAAAATTTAAATGAAGAGATTACCCAAACAACAACAGGAGGGAATCGACTAACTAAGAAGTTAAAAACTTGAATTTTGAGAGGAGAAATCATTGTGTGAAATTGTGAATGATCCACAACAAAAACAGGTTTCATCTTCATCTTTTGAAAGTTTGAGAGGTATAATGAGAATAGTGCTAATACTAAGAACGATGTTCAGATCCGTGAGAGATAAAGATGTTACAGAAGAATCCATCATCATCATCCAGAGAAATTTTTTTACATAAATTTTCAGATCCGAAACAAAAGAAGAAGAAGAAGAAATGGTTTCAGAACAGAAAGGTAGAGAGAGGGGCGGCGGAGGATATCTAGGGCACCTTATATTTTAGGGTATCAAAAAAGATAAATAGATGGGTAATCTTACGGTGGGGAATGTCAGGGAAATGGGATGGATATTGACTGTTTTCATATATGAAGTGTTTTATTTATCGATCAAAAAAAAAAAAAAAAATGGATATCCCTACGCAACAGCCAGGTCATGCAGCAATGCTAAGGGGTGCCAATGTGCTAATATATCTTATTACTGGTATGCAAGCCACTCCATATGAAGTTGATGCACAATGTTTGATTTTACTATGAGCAAAAATTGCTGGTTGTTGCTCATCCCAAATCCATTCAGGACATATGTTTGTGGATCCTCACCACCTCTTGAACGTACACAACTTGTTAGATTTAATGTTGGGACTCATAATATTGCTCCCGAAATTTTCTCACTGAACCAAAATCAACATGAAGGAGAAAATATAATACTACTGTACTTCTGGAGTACTGGCCTATTGTTTGAGTTTTACCAATTTTTCATTGTTGTTACTGCTGCTGCAAGTGTTGTTGTTGGCATAGGGTTATGTGTGGTAATGTTGATGGGTAGTCCCATATTGCGGTGATACCATCTAAGTTGGCTTTGTATTTATTTTGATTCTTTTCCTATAGAAAAGTTACTTATTTCGATTCTTTTCCTATAGAAAAGTTACTTATTTTAAAGAAGCGATGTCTACCCCCGAAGCTCCTTTTTGGAAAGAAGCGTCTAATAGTGAAGTTGATTCTATTTTACAGAATCATACATGGGAAATGGTAGATCTTCCACCTGGTTGTAAAGCACTTGGTTCCAAATGGGTTTTCAAAAGGAAAATGAAACCAGAAGGAACTATTGACAAGTACAAGGCTAGACTTGTCGTTAAAGGTTATAAACAAAAAGAAGGGTTGGATTATTTTGATACTTATTCTCCTGTTACGAGAATAACATCAATTAGGATGTTAATCGCAATTGCAGCCTTATATAACCTTGAAATCCATCAAATGGATGTGAAAACTGCTTTCTTAAACGGTGATTTGGATGAAGAAATCTATACGGAACAACCAGAAGGTTTTGTCATTCCGGGGGAAGAAAATAAAGTTTGCAAGTTGGTGAAATCTCTTTATGGATTAAAGCAAGCACCAAAACAATGGCATGAGAAATTCGACAAATCCATGATGTCAAATGGTTTTAGGATTAACGAATGCGACAAGTGTGTATATTCCAAGAATACAGAAAATGGGTATGTAATACTTTGTGTTTATGTGGATGACATGCTAATAATAGGATGTAGTATTGAAGCCATCAAAACTACTAAGAAAATGTTATCTAGCCAATTTGACATGAAAGATTTGGGTGTTGCAGATGTTATTTTGGGAATAAAAATTTGTAGAACACCGAGTGGATTAGTATTGAATCAATCCCATTATGTTGAGAAGATTCTTGAAAAATTCAATAAGAATGATGACAACATAGCAAAGACTCCTGTTGATTTGACTCTCCATTTGAGGAAAAATACTGGTCCGAGTATTAATCAAACGGAATATGCTTGAATCATAGGAAGTCTAATGTACATTACGAATTGTACACGACCCGATATAGCACACTCAGTAAATAAACTGAGTAGGTATACTAGTAATCCTGGAAAGGATCATTGGAGGGCCATAACTAGAGTACTTAGATATCTAAGGTACACTAATAATTATGGATTGCATTATACTAGATATCCTGCTGTACTTGAGGGATATACTGATGCTAATTGGATTTCTTCGAGTGAATCAAAATCCACAAGTGGGTATGTATTTACAATTGGTGGTGGATCCGTGTCTTGGAAATCCTCAAAACAAACGTGCATAGCCAGATCGATTATGGAATCTGAATTTATTTCTTTGGATAATCATGGGAACAAGCAGAGTGGCTTCGTAATTTCTTAGAGGATATTCCTATATTGCCAAAACCTGTGCCCGCAATTAATGTGCATTGCGATAGTCAATCAGCAATAGTAAGGGCACGGAGTAGCATGTATAACGGAAAGTCTAAACATATCCGTCGAAGACATGATACGGTGAAACAATTTCTCTCTAGTGGAATAATATCGATCGATTATGTACTGTCTAAAGAAAACCTAGCGGATCCATTTACTAAAGGTTTGACTAAAGAGCAAGTGTATAAATCATCGAGGGGAATAGGTTTAAAATCCTATAATTAAGAGTGACATAATGGTAACCCAACCTAGTTGACTGGAGATCCCAAGATCTAGGTTCAAAAGGGACAACTAAGTTATGTATAACTCGGAGTAAACACTATGGAGATAAATCTTCATCCTATTCCTATGATGAGACAGTGTGTTTCCTGAAATGTGTTAGGATAAGCTATGCTTTTAATGGTGCCTATATCTTGTATTTACAAGTGGGATACTACAGGGTATTCTTAATGGGACATCACCTATGTGAGTGTAGAATTGTGGCCGATTCTATGGAAATTTTATAAGGCTTTAATTTCCTAGAGCACTCATGAATCCGGGATTTGTTCAGGGCCGAAATGAACACAACTGTAGAACCAAATTAGTGAGAAAAGGCATTGTGTGATAATTATTGTCTTGGTTTACATTAAAAACTGAACAGTTCAAGACATCGCGTTCACTGGTTAGTGAGTAAATCCGATAGTTATTCACTAAGGAAGGTTCAAAGCCAAAAGCTACCTATCCCTATGCAATGACTTTTCACTTTATATCTCTTTAGTGTCTGCATAACATTTGCATTCTTAGAAGTTCTATTCAAATGTGGGGGATTGTTAGAAATTTTGAATAGAAATTATGTTAGTTATGATTGAAGGGTTGTTTCCAAGAGATATGACCCTCCATGAATGGATTCTATCCAAGAGGTGTGACTGTCCACGAAAGGACTCTTACAAGAGATGTGACTCTTCATGAAGAGACACTATGTCCTTTCCTAAGAGACACCAATCAAGTATATAAACCCCACTCATGTTTCATTCTATACATAAGAGAAAAAACACACACAAAATAGGATTTCACTTGCATTCATTGTTGTCATAGAATTGAGAGATAAACACTAAATTTTGTTCGCTGTTTCCTTGAGTTTGGAGTGCTTCTACTCGAGGAAGAAAGATCATTGTATCCTGGGAGACGTTTCGCAAGTTAGAACCCATTAGCACCGGAGTGGGGCGAATTTCGTCTTAAGGACAGAGTATCCAATACTCGACTCGGTCTATGCATAATTCATAGTCTTCTAATTCTCTGAGTTTCTTTTCTTAATCTCTGGTTCTCGCATCGCGGATATCGTCAGCAGCATAAAAAGGGAGAAGATATCCATCACAATCAAAATGAAAACAAGAGATGTCTTAATAAGTTCAAAAGAAAGAATCCGAAAGTCTTATAGAACTAAGAGAGAGACATACACATCACTAACAATATCTATCGGAAGGAAGCTCACTAACATATCCAATTTTACAGCATTGGTACACCCCAAACAATTTAGTACCCATTATTACTTGTATGGAAGCCACTCCAGCTGCAGTTAGTCAACAATGTTTGATTTTGCTATCACTGAAAATTGCAGGTTGTTGCGCATGCCAAATCCAAGTACCTGAGTAGCCTACATTCATGGCGTATATTTGTGGATCCTCACCACCTCTTGAACGTACACACAACTTGTTAGATTTAATATTGGGACTCATAATATTGCTCATTACGTCTTTGCCACCCGAAATTTGCTTACTTAACCAAAATCAACAAGAAGGAGAAAATATAATACTACTGGACTTCTGGAGTACTGGCCTATTGTTTGAGTTTTACCAATTTTTCATTGTTGTTACTGCTGCTGCAAGTACTGTTGTTGGCATAGGGTTATGTGTGGTAATGTTGATGGGTAGTCCCATATTGCGGTGATACCAGCTAAGTTGGCTTTGTATTTATTTCGATTCTTTTCCTATAGAAAAGTTACTTATTTTTCTTCCATATATTTAATCAAAGGAAAGAAATAACGTTATTTACGTTTCCATTTGCGTTAGGTGTTGTTAAAGGCTACTTCATGGTTTCTGTAATTGTACTCTGGCTTTGAGTGAAAAGCGTTATTGGTTTTCATTTATATCTTTGGCGGACCACTCAAACGATTCAGATATCTCATAACCCCAGAGTTCAACAATCAAAATGAAAACAAGAGATGTCTTAATAAGTTCAAAAGAAAGAATCCGAAAGTCTTATAGAACTAAGAGAGAGACATACACATCACTAACAATATCTATCGGAAGGAAGCTTACTGATAATCTTTTCAATCTAAATTTGTTGAAAACAAGAGGATACATCTGATGAAACCTACACCAACATCAAAATCTATAAATCAATCACAAAATATAAATCAATCACATTTGAATTGCAGTTTCATTGCTTCATCTCCCAACTCTACAACTCCAGAGCAAGACTTAATTCCCCAGTTTTACAATGCCCACAAATTCTAAATAACATAGAGTTGAATTCCATCTCCCAGTTAAATTCTTGCACAAACATGGAAATAATTGGAAATAATAGTCGAGATTTGATCGTAACCCCGCTGAGGTCTAAAAAGTTGCTGCAGAGGTTTGATAAAGTGCACAAGGTTTAAAAAGTGCTCAATCTGTAAACATGCATCCATGAGTGCTGAATCCGTAAACAATTTCTTCGGATTAACGTCATCACTCAAAAATCTGCAAGTCAAACGATTTCCTAATAATGATAAGACTTGAGAATAGACAAATCAAACAGCACACTCTTCAACAATTACTCTAAACTAAATAGTACACAAAATACAAACAAACATTGTTGCGTCTCTACACAGTCTGAATTACAAAACAATTAATAATGCTTAAAGAAAGAAATGAGACAATCTTGATCACAATATCATAACACAATAAATAGATACCCTTTCTGAAATTTACGCATATCAGAATCCAATTTTGTGATTATCATCAGAACATAGTTCATACCACTCTTGTTAATACTATGTCATGTTCGTAATATCCAAAAGTTTCTAGGGTGTAATGCATGAGGTTCTGCATGCAATTCATCGATGACAATTCCAAAGTAAGTATTACTGAATTACAAATTCAATTCAATTCTTATCCTGTATCCATAGATCATAACTAAAAAAGAAGCAAAGTACACACTCATCTACAAGGCACAAAGCATCGATCAAAATCTGATAACAATTTAAAACCAAAAACATTATAACTTACTTACATTTGATAATCTGTATAATCAGAGTGTTACACCAAATCTGATGCACGATATCAAATTTGTATGGCAATCACGTTGTCAGCTCGGGGTCAGCTTTACAAAAATCAAAAAAACTGCACACAAGAAAACTATTATAAGCCTAAAATCAAACAATATACAAATTAATGAAAACCAAAAAAAATAAATACCCTAAAAATATTATAATGGAATGAAGAGTATTTGTTACAATTCTTTTGTTGCAGTAAGGATCCTTTCTTTCCATATTTTTAATCTAATGTTGTATGTCATCTGAAGCATTACACCCAAACCAATAAAGCTGAAATCTTGGTGTTTTCCTTTGGATTTTGTGTTCGACTTGCATCAATTCAGTTCCCTGGCCCTATCCAAGTGCATGTACGACCAAAACAAATACGCCATAATTTGTATATGAGTTGAGGACTCGTAACTACTCAATTCTCTACATATAAGGCCGTTTTACACACTCACACACTAACAAATTTTGGGAGACCAGCAAGCTAACGCCCCGCCTCTAACACCGATCATTGTTTGTGAACAAAATTCGCAATGCAATAACACCACCGTATGGTCTCTGACCTGACTTTGAAGTGAAAAATCAAACAAGTTTCATGAGCCTAAAATCAAGCAAAAAGACGAGTAATCATCAAAATAAAAATAAAAAAACTAAAAGAATATAACTGAATGAAGAGCTTGCCCAGAAACCACGTCCAAATCTGATAATGTCGGTTTCCACGAACTTGAATTTTGAGAGGAGAAATCATTGTGCTAGGAATCAACAACAACTACAACAAAATATTTCATCATCTTCATCTTCTGGCAGTTTTAGAGATATAATAATAATCAGAATAGTAGTAGCAGTTGCAAGATTGGCGTTCAGCTCAGGGACACATAAAGAGTTTACCGAAGAATCCATCATCAACCAGATGAATTTTTGCAGAAATTCTCAGATCTGAATCAACAAGAGAAAAATGTTGGTCTAGTGAAGGTGTAGACGGCGGAAGAGATATTATATAGAGGGTGCCCTACGCTTTTAGGGAACTATGAGACAAAGATGGATGATGGATGGATAGATATATGATCCGACGATCGGGAATGTTTTTAGGGTAATGTGATATCAGCTCATGCAACGTTGCTAAGGGGTACCAACGTTACTAAGGGGTAATGCGATACCAAACAATTTAGTACCCCTTATTAGGGAGTACTAGATTTGTGCCCGTGCTACGCACCGGGCATTATTTTCTTTGTCATGTGACGATGCATTTTCGATTTGGTGTGCACGGGGCATTTCCACTTTCCGTGACAATATATTTTTGATTTGGTGTGGCGGTGTGAATACATTAAAATAAAAAAATAAAAATGAAGATAATGAAACTGAGGGATAAACACAATTAAAGAACACACCATTCTAGATACAACTATCGTAGAACTGTAAACATGAATGATATTGCTATATATTTCTTTTATTAAAGTATTAATCGATAAGGTTCGTAGAACCAATAAAGACGATCCATAAGTGAATGGTTCCATCTTTGCCGTCTATAACCAGGGACATGCCAGTAATGTATCTTTCTTCCATTAGCCTGATTTGTCTGCCGCAAAGAATGAAAGTCCTTTGTCGGGGATAGTTGTAGAAAACGCGTCTGGGACATTGAAAGGACTAAAGGTTCTTGAAACCTAGATTCCTGGTGTTTATATTTCCATGGTGTGCAAGGAATTAGGTATGTTGTGGTAGGCAACCCCTAGTTAGAAACTCCAAAAAAGTGCAACGACAATGTGCCGCTATCTGTTTTTTTTTTTTTTTAAAGGTACAAATGTGCATAACATGAACAATCACTCTTCCAGAAACAATGGATGGATTCATAATGTTAAAAACAAATTCGGGGATGTGGATATAGGTGGGGGTGACAAACTGTGTTTAACCTCTTCTACCATGATGTAAGATGGGTCCCACGGCCAACTTTTGGTTCAGTATTGCAGTAGAGTCCAAGGTGCCATAAATGGATGATGCACCATTGTCTGGTAATGCAATACTAATAAGCACCTAAGCCAAAATTTTAAATTTGAATGTAAGATTATTAAATATATGCATCCGACTAAGATTGCATCTATGCAAAATTGTCTATCAAGGTAGAAGTTAATAAATCAACACACAGCCCTAGCTAGGAAGCATTAGATGAAGTTACACCTATATTAGAGCAGCCAGAGTATTACTTGGGGAAAAATCAGAAACTTGGGATGCATATTGATGCTCCAAGGGGCACCCAGCTCACTAACGGCTTTCAAATTGAACTCAGTGTGATCTATATGGTTCAAGAGGCTTTCCAGTTTGTGGATGGTTCCGGGGATTTGAAAATTAAAGGGTTTACCGCCTGCATACACTACCACATGGACAATTAAGGGGTCAGAATGACGGGATAGGTAATTAAATAAACGTTTACAGCCATCTGGAAACAGACAATATAGGTGGAACACCATTGGGTATCCAACAATTAGGACATGGTCATCCTAATCTAAAAAACATAAAAGTTAAGCAAGGAAAAATACTTTTGTTGCAGCTTTGCAGGGAGTGTGATCTCGTGGTGAGGGGTGACTCAGCAACACCCTAGGACAACCAAGAGGAAAAGTTAATTAACAGACGCAGATGCAGTCTGTAAATATAAAGTGAAAAACACAGTTTTAGATCACCTTTCTCTTTGATTGGTTATCAGGGGGATATCCAGGTTGAATTGGAGAGCACCCTTTGCAAACGCGGAAGGGGTGGTGGTGTTAACATGATGCTATATAAGGAAATAAAGATGAAGTTGAGAAAATAAAGATGATGTCAGACGAAAGAGTACACAAACATCAAATAAGAAAAAACATGTTCCCTTTTAACATATACTCCGGAGAAAACAACGAAATATCATGCAATGTATACCTAAGTACATTTTCCCTTGGCAACTGAAAACTTCATCCTCGAGCATATGAAGTGCCCGATACATCCCTTTCCCCATTGGAGAGCACACCCTACAACGACATGTACATTTAAATAGAGGTGTAAAGCCAAAATTCAACCTCAAATCTATGTATAATTAAGAAGACCCAATTATTATTTTTAGGTTTCCTTTTTTTGGTTTGTTAAGGATTTCCTTTTCAGGAGTTTGACGTTTTAAATTTTAGACGTTTTTTTGTTTTTTGTTTTCTTTTTAATGGTGTGGACGTGAGTTTTGTCCACCCTAACTAAAATACAATTAAATATTGGTGTAAACATGGTGTAACTAAATAATTCAAGTTTAAATTCTAACATAAGTATTGTCCACCTACTTTTTTTTCAACACCGTTACTAACGGACAGTTAAGTATTTGATATATCCAAATTATAACCCAATTTTAATTATTATAACCAATAGAATTATGCCAAGTGTCCTCACCATAGCTTCCGCATTAGAAAAGGTCTTTCTAAACCAATAGGAAGCGAGGGTTTCATCACCGTTTAATGTGAGAACATATTTTGTCAAGGCCTTTAAGGGGAGAAATTACCGGCTAGGCATTTTGAAGTAAGTGCGGCAGCCACTCCGACTCCAATTGATGCACAATGTTTGATTTTAATTCATTTTTACTACTATCACCGAACATTTTCTGGTTGTTGCGCATCTCAAATCCAAATACCTGAATATTCGTCATTACCTCTTTGCCACCCAACAATTTGCTTAGTGAACCAAAATCAATATGAACCAAAAACAAATTGGAATTTTAAATTTAAGTGTTGAAACTAATCTCTTATCAGTAACTTGTTTTTACCCATTAAACCGTCGTACTGGTCATTTCCTAGTGGTTAATCGGGTTTCCATTACCGGTGAATAAATTGCTCTGAGGTTACAATCCCATATCCATACATACACATTGAATTCGCTGTGAATTCCTTCAAATTTAAATCCTTACAAAAGAAAATTTATAAATTTAACTGCTTTCGCCTCATAAGGAATGTACATGTATATTGGCATGCCATGCCAAAAAAAAATCAGCTCTGCTAGGGTACTTAATGTAAGGGTTATATTCATTTTTAATACAAGTCGGCAACTTGTTGCTTTGGATTCAAGTGGAACCGTAGAGCAATTGGTATTTGTAGGATTGGACTTCCTTGGGCACCTGGTGGTGTGGGTATACAATAATATTTTATATGGTTTTGGGTTATTAAGAAGGTGTTTTGGACTGATAGTGGAAGTTCTTCCGAACTAGAAGTCAATTCCATAAGCTAGAAGTAAAGGATTTGTTTCACAACACCATATATAATTTTTCCTCTTTGGAAGTTGCTCACAGAGTTTGTGCCTAATCCGACTTTTAACTTCTTTATTCCGGATGTCTAAAAGTTATATATTAAAGTGTATTCAAACATATTATCTTTACCCTAATAAAAATGAAAAAGAAAAACCAAAAACCTTTTTTTTTTGTGTCCCCCATTCACTTTTCTTCTCCATCAAAAAAAAAATCACACAAATCATGATGAATGATTTTTTATTTAGGTTATCAAAAAAATCATTTTGAGTAACAACGCAAATTATGATTATCAAAGTGATTTGAATCAAAACCATCTGGGTTATAAAAAAAAAAATTGAAATTGTATTCAAATAAATAAAAAAACGAATTTGAATTTCGATAGCAGGTTAACATTCGGTATTGTTTTGTTGGATGAATACAATACCAAAAGTGACTCTGTAAATGCAAAATTTGATTGACTTAGTGTTTAAATAGGGTTTGGTTTGGGTTTTTTTCATAGATGAAAGTTTGATTGTCTACAAAAGGTTGCAATTATGAGTCATTAAAATCAATTTAAACACCTTCTCATATCACACAAATCTTCCAAATTCCTTTTTTTTTCATCTAATCAAAACATATTATTTGAAGTATCCCCCAAACACACTTGGATAAGAGGTACTTCAATTGCTTCATTTTTTTTTTTGAGTATCCCCAATTTTTCCTTCAAAAAAAGGTCTGAAGTAAAAATTATGATAATTACCACTAGAAAAAGTCTTGCTCGATAAAATTCTGGATATTGTGAATTTATGATTAGAATACTAATCGAAACATTTTTCTTTTCTTTTCTTTACATATAGAATACAAATATGTACAGCATTGCAATGATATATATATATATATATATATATGAGCGATTAAACAACTTTGATATCATAAACTAGATGCGCAAAAGGAACCTATGAAATTAGTTACACAAATATATTCTTCACCCGATGGAGCTACAACCAGGGGATCGACGTAAGCATGAGTGTGCATTTGCACACAGCTGGGCCACAAGCTTATTTTATTTATTTTTTAAGAATTTGACTTCAAGTTCATTTACGCTTAATTTTGCACCCTCTTCTTGTAAGACTTTTAATTGCTTCCTTGTAACGAAATTTCTAGCTCCCATTCTACCTGTGTTCCCTCTAGGCTACCAACTGAACAAAGAAAAATGAAATTTTATGGAAGAGTCAATTTTGACGAACCCTATTAGTAGATTTTGTACATAACAAAATATTTATGCGGCCACGGTGGAAGAGGATTTGAAGAATTGAAGGAAAACTCAATTCTCATGTATGAACTGTAGAGGACAGATTCATGGGTTTCTTCCTCCCCTGCAAATCTTTTCTAAAACCAATCACTCAAGTGCTTCATTTTATTTTCATTTTCAAAAATATATACTTATTGCGTGAGCAGCTACACATACACGAACTTAACCTTTTGTTTTTCATGACAAGGTCACATGATGTTGTCAGTATTATATATATAACCCGTTTTTCTAATGAATATATAATATTTGAGAAGAATAAGAGATCGAATGAAATTCAACATATGAGTGGGAGGAAAATTCGGCACAACCAAGATGAGATGTTGGAGTAAACTGTAAGTTGTATTTTAATTAATAATAAATTTAGATACTCATTAACATCAACTTCTAGATACTGACTCATATTCAACAGTATGTTAGAGTCATGTGTAGGATGGGAATGTGAAGTTGTCCACTAAATATATTTCAAGGGAAGATAATAATTTCAGTTAAAATTCGAATTCTATGATTATCTCTTGGTGACAAACATTATAACGGTAAAGATGTCAAGCCCAAGTCCTCAAGCCAAGAATATGAATGGTTATGTAGAATCTTAGATTCTTTCTCTTTTAGCTTGTCTTTTCATTCTTCATTGGTGGTTTATGTCGAGGATTGGGATACACGGATCACAATTCTTCCAACTGGTTCCTTCGCAGGGCCGTGGTTGGGTTGAAGAATAGTGTGGTTGGCAAGATCATCTGACCTTTGAAATTCTCCAACTTCATTATGAATGCTTCGAACAAGATCATCAAACCTTGTTGTTGCTTTAAATCTATCACCACATATTTGAAACCAATTCATTGCATTCATCTTCCAAGAAACTTACATTTCAAAGAGAAATCCCACTTTGAATTGTCAACTGAGCCTGATTTGCTACCACCAATTTCAGCCCAGAAGAAATTCCTAGCTCATCGCCAGTTACAATGTCATCAATCGGTAGATGCACTAATTTGTTGCGAACCCATCCAATTCAGCCGCCAGAAACCAACCACTCTCCCCATAAAAAAAATACTAGCCTGCAAGTATAATCCTAAGATTTTGCATCACAGCAGGGAAATATCACATCCAACAATCTGAAGTAACATCAAACAACTTTCATCATCTCTGCTCGTCTTCAAGCTATCCCAAAATGCTTACGGATAGAAAGATCATTTCTAAAGTTCCACATACCCCTTGAAGTCAAACAGCACATTAATGGGTCAAGTAGTGCACAATTATTTTCTAGCATCAACACCTCCAAAGAAGGCTTTATTACATCTTTGCCAATTTTCAACCATTGTGATAAAATCTGTGTTACACAAAACTTGTGGAATGAATTACAGGGATTTTTAAAAGACAAATGTGTAAGCTAATAATACGAGTAATTTCATAAAGTGTGTGTACATGTATACCCATATATTCGGTGCATGTATGACCAAACTAATGCCATAATATGTATCTGAGTCGAAGATTTGTCACTACTCAGTTCTATACCTAAGACTCTTACAAAGCCTTACAAAACTTGGAGAGCAGAAACTCTTGCACATTCATCGAGTTGAATTCCATTTTTCAGTTAAATTCGTGGACAAACAGTACCTTGATCAGTGTAATCTTACAAAAAGTTACTGCAGAGATTTGATAAAAGACCTGCGCATGAAAATATTTTTGTGAGTCTAAAATCAAACAATACACAAGTAATGAAAACTAAAAGAAAACCCGAGAAAAAATTCTATAAAATGAAGATCTTACATCATAATCGGAAACACCTAATAGCACGATACTTGAATTTGAGAAGAGATATCATTATGCTATAATCAACAATCAAAACGGGTCAGTGAAGAAAAAAGGATACTTGAATTTTGAGAGGAGATATCATTGTGCTAGAAATCAATAAGAAAAGAATTTTTACAGAAATGTTTTGAAATCGGATCCGAAACAAGGAAAGTTGGTTTTATAAACGTTCACAGGGGCGGCGGAACATATACTTTGGGAATTAAGTATTTAGGGTTTCAGAAAAAGATGATCTGACGGTTAGGAATGGTTTTACTAATCAACTAAGATACCCACCGTGGATGGGAAAAAACAGACCTCTACCCCTTCCCGGGGCACGATTATCATATGCCAATCCACAGGCAAGGCGTAAAATGGGCGGGCAAGTCGTAAAAAAAGGTGCAATTAAGGAGGCACAAAATAGCTAAAACCTGGATTGGAGCCAGCTAGGTTTGGTGTGTAACTGCACACCCATGCCTCAAGCTAGCTCCCCTCTTGA
This sequence comes from Papaver bracteatum, assembly GCA_023529315.1. Lineage (NCBI taxonomy): Eukaryota > Viridiplantae > Streptophyta > Magnoliopsida > Ranunculales > Papaveraceae > Papaver > Papaver bracteatum. The sequence goes on from JAJJWX010001772.1 coordinate 38,344, forward strand.
CGCTAGGAACAATATATTTTTGAACATTGCCCTAGTCCTGCTTGCAAAACCTCGTTTAATCGGGGCCAAGAAAACCAATAGGAGGCCAGGAGCTAGAGAACAAAAAAAGGTCATCTAATTCCCAAAACCTCTTAGCCAAATATTTTCATAAATGGCTAATCTACCCTTATTTAATTAGTGATAATCTTACTTAATTAGTGTTAACCTTACATAATTAGAGTTTAACCTTTTTTAAAAGAAAATACTGTTTGTAAATTTTATTTATTTTGCCCAGATTTGCATTAGAAGTCGTCATGGTTTGTATTGTAGAGACTCATTGGCCAAGCCAGAAAGTTTAGGTTGGGGGACAAAATATACTACTAACATTGAAGAATGATACCATCTCACTGAATTGCGGTTGAAGGCCGCAAAATTTTTTCTTCATATTGCAAGAAAACTATAGAAACCAGATTCGAAGAAAATATCTTGTCTAGATTATGAACAAGAAAACTATAAAAATTCTCAGTTTGTTATGCTCACAACTATCTAGGTTAATATTTTATATGCTTTTGGGTTATTAAGTAGGTGTTTTGGACTGATAGTGGAAGTTCTTCCGAACTAGAAGTCAATTCCATAAGTTAGAAGTAAAGGATTTGTTTCACAAACACCATATAATTTTTCCTCTTCCGGAAGTTACTCACAAATTTTGTGCCTAATCCGATTTTTAACTTCTTTATTTCTAAATGTCTAAAAGTTATATATTAAAGTATATTCAAACATTCTTTAATAGGGCATCTGGATACTAAAAGCAAAAATTAATCAGAGAAGTCAGGAGTAAAAAAGTAAGAAAATAGAAAACTTTTTTATTAAAATTATTCTGAATTGTGTTCCCAGATTAGCTTCTGACTTTTTTATCTTCAAAAGTCGGAAATGAACTTCTAAGTGGTATTCCAATAGACTATCAAAATGTATGAGCAACTACACACTCATGAACTAATTTTACTTTTATTTTCCATGACAAGTTTTCTTTTTTACATACTAACAACTTTTGACGTTTCCATGTAAAATATTTTGAAATAATAAGAGATTGAATGGAATCAAACATATGAGTTCAAATGACATTAGATGCGTAGAATGAGGATGAGATGTTGGAGGAAACTGTAAATTATGTTTATTTGAAAGAAACTTATTGAGTAGAGTAAAATGTGGTTTGTTTGGTTGTAGGTCTAGACATTGTGCAACAACGAATTTATGCGTCAGGACAAGTAGGCCGATAGTATTTATCAGACATCAAATATATAGACAAATGTATTGAAGAAAAAAAGTCTAAAGTAAAAATTCTGATAATTATCACCAGGGAAGTCTTGCTCGAGGGAATTCTGGATCCTGTTAATTTAAGATTTGGAAGTTCATAATGGAACCATTTTTCTTTTCTTTTATTTTCATATTGAATACAAATATGTACCACATACAATGATATATGAACGATTAAACAACAACACATTGATATCATAATCTAGATGTGCAGAAGGGGCCTAGTTACACTAAAGAAGTAAAGATATTCTGCTATCAACATAACAAAATTGAGATTAAAAACGAAGTTTGTCTATTGTTTCTGGGTCATACATGTTAGCTTGACGGGCGCCAGTTCTGTACCTGAACGAGCAACACTCACACAAGTCACAAGCAAGATGTGAAGGCCAAAACAAACATCTTTTTTTATCCTTAAATGCTTAGTGTGGTTGGCCACACAACTATGGAGGTGGTGGTGATACTTTTTTTGTATATCATGATCATACAAACAAAAAGTTGACTAAACCCGATGGAGCTACAACCAGGGGCTCGGCTTGAAGCATGGGTGTGCATTTGCACACGGGCACAGCTGGGCCACAAGCTTAAAGTTTTTTTAAGGAATTTGGCTTCAAGTTTATTTACTTCCTTTGCAGGTCAAAGATCCGATTAAGAGAAGCATGTGGTTTGACATTCTAAGGGAAGATAAGGTTTTCATAGATGCTGTAAACGTGCAGGTGAAGAATGGTTTATCGATTAGATTCTGGCATGATTGTTGGCTAAACAAGAAGACTTTCAGGGAAAAATATTCAAGATTATATAAGATTAGTACACAGAAAGCAGCAATGTTGGGAGATTTGTATAATGATGGATGGACGTTCATGTTTAACAGGAATCTAGACCAGGCTGAAAGCATAGATTTACTCGAGATGAAATTCGATTTAAGGAGTGTTACAATTACTCAGGATGGAGATGACGGTCTGGAGGGTCACGTTTCGTCGAAAACAATCTATAAAAGCTTAACAGAAGGAGAGCCGGACTGGGGTGACCATATTCTTTTGGAAAGTAAACATGTACCGCCTAAAGTAATGTTTATGAGATGGGCTTCATTGCATAATTCTCTTCCGACCAGGTTCATGTTGCAGCAGCGGAGGGTCGTTATTCAATCTAATTTGTGCTTATTTTGTGGTACGGAAGTCGAAACTTTGGAGCATCTATTTATTCATTGTCCTAGAATTACGGAGATTTGGCAGTATTTTTTGTCTTCTCTGAAGATATGTTGGGTGATGCCGTTTAATCGCAGTTCTTTGCTGCATAGTTTGAGATTGGGTGGTGGAAATGAAAAGGTCAGAATGGTGTGGCATTTGCTTCCTTATGCAATTTGTTGGGAAGTTTGGAATGAACGCAATAGCAGAGTTCATGGAGGAAGACAAAAGACAACTTTTGAGCTACAATGCGCTATTAAGCTCGTGATTCGCCTGTGGAGCTCTAATGATGGCATTTTTAAACACTATTCAGTAGTGCAAATGTTGCATCAATGGGAGGATATTGTCGCCTCATAGTTGCTTTAGTTTTACTTTGAGTTGGTCATTGATCTTGTACATAATCTGTAATTAACTTCTTCTTTTTCAATATATCCTTCCATTATTCAAAAAAAAAAAAAATTGCACTCCTCCTGATAAGACTTTTGCTTCGTCATAACAAAATTTATAACTCCGATCCTAGTGGTGTTCCCTCTAGGCTGCCAACTGAACAAAGCAAAGTGAAATTCAGATAAAACAGTCAATTTTGACAAAGCCTATTAGTTGAATTTGTACATAACAAAATATTTATGCGGCCACAGTGGAAAAGGATTTGAAGTATTGAAGGAAAACCCAGTACTCATGTGTGAACTGTAGAAGACAAATTCATGGGTTTCTTCCTCCCCTACAAATCTCTTCTAAAACCGATCACTCAAACTGATCAAGTCCTTCATTTGATTATCATTTTCAAAAATATATACTAATTGCATGAGCAGCTACCCATACACGAACTTAACCTTACTTTTTTTTGTTTTTCATGACAGGTCACAAGATCTTGTCGGTATATATATAACCGGTTTTTCTAGTCAAAACTATTTTGAAAATGATAAGAGATTGAATGAAATTGAACATATGAGTGGAGCTAAAATTGGACACGACCAAGATTAGATGTTGGAGGAAACTGTAAGTTGTATTTTAGTTAATAATAAATTTAGATACTCATTAACATCTAATTCCTCGTACGACTCATATTAAACAGTATGTTAGAGTCATGTGTAGGATGGGAATGTGAAGTTATCCACTAGATATATTTCGAGGGAAAATATGGATGTCAGTGTATAATTAACGCTAAAATTCAAACTATATGATTATCTATTCGTGACAAACATTACAAACGGTAAAGATTTCAAGCCCAAGTCCTCAAGCCGAGCATATGATCGGTTTTGTTAGATGATTTCTCTTTTGGCTTGTCTTTTTATTCGTCATTGATGATTTATGCGAGTATTGGGATACGCGGATCATAATTGTTCCAATTGGTTCCTTCAGAGGGCAGTGGTTGGGTTGAAGATTAATGTGGTTGGAAAGATCATCCGACCTTGGCAATTCTCTAACTTCATTATGAATGTTTTTATTGTTCTTTTTGTTGCTTTAAATCTTCGTGTGATATTATGGTTTGGAGCTTTTTCTGGAACAGAACGAAAGTACAACTTTTTCCAAAACGGAACGAAAGTATCACTTTTCCCAAAACATTACGAAAGTATCACCTTTTCCCGAAATGGGGAGAAAGGATCACTTTTCCTGAAACGGAATGCGAAGGTATTATTTTTTTCTGAAATGGAAAATTAGTCGATCCACAAACCAAAATATGGTTGCATGATGTGTTATGCAACCTTTGTTGTGGTTTATATAATGACTATGCATTCAATTTTCGAGAATTGTGCCTAAAATGAAAGTATCTCTTTTCTTGAAACGGAGGGAGTACATCGTTTTATTAGTTGTAACAGAAAATAAGTTGATACATAAACCAAAATATGGTTATATAGAGTATTATGTATCCTTTATGGTGGTTTGCATAATGAATATACATTTAATTTTCTAAAAGTGTTCCTAAAATGATAAATATCTCCGGAATTTTTCGTAAAAACTCTAAATTTGATATTGTTATTTGTATTCGTTGCGTAGATTTTTTTATCACCTTTCCAAGGAGATAAAATTTGTAAAATTCCAAGACACATATTTTTAGATATGTTATATTAAAGTTTGTTTCCCAATTTGCCCCTTAAAAAAAGGATAATAAGGAGTTATAATAATTTGACTAAAAGGGAGGGATAATTGTGTCAAGCGAAAAATCGACCACCAAATCCAATCTTTTTGTGTCAATTGATCACTTACAATTTACAAAAAAGTGGTCATATAAAGGTTCTCCCTCACTCCGCTCGGTCGGCCCAACAATTCTGATAGGCTGTCGTACTTGTTTCTAATGTTTGATTCGGTAATAGTATGATTAGCTCATCATATCGTAAGAAACCTGTTTTAAGGCATACTAAATAGTGACAAAATAGGGTCACTAAATAAAAAACAACATCACCCCTTATCCACCCTTTTTAATAATGGCATAACCATCCTTACATAATTAGTGTTAATGATTATGATTAGATATGATTACTTAGGAATTTTAAGGATTGATTAAAAATTAAATTATTAGTGGTAAATTAGTAGTGAAAACAAATATATGTGAGAGAGATGGGATTTTTGAGAGGAAGAAGAAGAAGAAGTGAAAAAAAAATTGTGTTTTAAGATTTTAGTGATTAGAAGTGACCAAAATGTGTGATTCAAATAAGAGGTATGCTTTTATACGAGGTTTGATGTCCTTTTTATATGTTGAATCTGTCAAAAATTTGAATTTTTAAAACCCAGATCTACTGACCCAAATGAACGGTTCGGCTAATAACTTTTCAACCGAACCTCTTTTTTTTTATTATTTATAGGTTCGGCTGACAAGTTGTGAGCCGAACCTAGGCAAAAAAAAAAGGTCTGTGGAACTGACAAATTTTAGGTTCGGCTGATTCGAATACAATCTACCAAAGTCGAATAGCCAAACATAGTGTTTCTCTAAATCATATACTAGGTTCGACTCAAAATTGATATTCCAAGATCCGCCGAACTGATCTTCTGAAAACCCTAATTCCATCTTTGAAATCATATTCTATCGATCAAACAAAATAAAATCAATCGAAAACAAGATGGGTTTGTTACAAATACACCTGAGAGCAATTGAGATTTGGATTTTGTACTCCAACATCGCTCACTTCGATTTGTAGTAAGTCATTTACATTATGCTGATGATACTAGCTTTTCTTTTTTATAAAAAAAAAGAAGAGCTTATCAATCTCTTCTCCATACTTCACTGTTTTGAATATATTGCAGGCTTAAAAGTCAATGGGTTATTTTGTTTTTGGTACTCGGGTTTTGTCCAACTTTGCTGTTTGGTCTAACATTTGTCCAGGTTGGTGTTTGGTACTTGAAAAAAATGTTGACCCGCGTTGACCCGTTAACTGGTGACGTGTTTAACTCTTTAGAAATTAAATTGTGCAAATACTATTTTAACTCTAAAATTTGTAACATTGACTTGTTATGTCCTCAATTTTCTTCCTACTCGGTCTTCTTCGTCTTCTTCTCAAACCTCTTCTTTTCTAGCAGTAGAAACATCTCCAGCCGAATTTTCAATAATGAAATTGATGCCCGTTACAGCCACCAGATGGACAAATTCTTACACAGTCTCCTTCTGAAATTGTTGTGTCTTCATGAACTTCTGAATTACCGATTTTTTCCATTCCCTTCTCGTTGTCTCTTTGAATTCAGACACAAAACGTTGTTTCAATTACACCCGATCCCCTTTCTCATCTCTAATTTCAACTCTATTGAACCACAGCGAAACCCTAAGTTCCAGATCTTTATAACCTTCATGAATTCAAATCTATCATATCACTCGAACCCCCATTAATCTTCTTTGGTCTTCTGAAGTGAAATCCATAGCCTTAGGTCTCTCCATTTTGTTATAGAAGCTTCGGGAATAGAGCATAATGATGAAGAAGAAATGATTGTTGCTTTCATGGTTTAGATTTTTGAATAAATTTGAGACATGGGTTTGGAGAAGAACTGCTGCTGGGTGATGATGGAAGAGTGATGGTGTTGAATAAAGAGAAGAAATTTGTTTTGGTTTGTCTTGATTGAGGTGGTTGTCATGAAATTAATTTGGCTGAGAAGATGCAGGTGATAATTTGAATTGAAGTTATGGGTTCAAGCTAGTTAGGATATTGGTATGGGTTTGCTGTGGATGAAGCCAACAGAAAAATGAAGGAGTTGATTGAATCGCAGTTATGGACTTGATTTGTATGATGTGGTAAATGAGTTTCCGGAAAGAACATCAAATAAAAGTGGGTAATTTGGGTTGGGGTTTCAATTTGGGGAAGAACATTAATTAGGGTTATTCACCAATCAAACGGATTTCAGTCACGGTGTTTACTAAATAGATTTCATTTTTATTTTTCAAATATTAATTAAAAAGCAGTTAAGACTTAACGGGTCCACGTAGGTCAACGTTTTTTCCAAGTACCAAACACCAACCTGGACAAATGTTAGACCAAACAACAAAGTTGGTCAAAACTTGAGTACCAAAAACAAAATAACCCAAAGTCAATACATCAAAAACCAGACTTATTACAATTGTTGAGGTACCTCATATTGAAGAATGGGAAACTGAATTAGGCTGTGCAACTGACTCAATTCCTTTCATGTACTTGGGCATGACTTTAGGTGCAAAAACAAATGCAAAATCAATTAGGGATCCAATTATTGAGAAGTTTGAGGAAAAACTCTCTTTATGGAAACAAGGTAAGTTATCTAAAGGTGGAAAGTTGGCTCTTTTGAAGTGTATTTTATGTTCTCTCCCTATGTATTACTTCTCTTTGTCCAAGGCTCCAATTTCTGTTATCAAAATTCTTGAAAAGAATATGAGAGTGTTTTTATGGGATCATAAGTCTGGTTCTGCAACTTCACATCTTATTAATTTTGATTTGGTTTTTCTGCCAAAGTGAAAGGGGGCTTGGATGTCTTAAATCTAAGGCTAATGAATCGGGCATTATTGTCCAAATGGTGTTGGAGGTTTGGTCTAGAGAAGAATCACCTGTGGTACAAAATAGTTGCTGAAAAGTATGGTACTTCTTTCTAAAATTGGGTGCCTAGTAAAGTAACCATGTATCATGGTGTTTCATGTTGGAAGACAATTCCTGAAATGAACTACTGGATCTCTTCTAACTCCAGTTTATCTCTACATTCTGGCTCTCAAATTTCCTTCTGACATGATAAATGGGTTGGTGATTCTAGTTTGGATGTACAGTTCCCTTTACTGTACAAATTGAATAAGTTGAAAAATGATAGTGTTGCGACACACACCTCTGAAGATGGAAACTGGAAGTTTGATTATAAAAGAGTTCTTTTGAATATCGAAGTTAACCATCTTGCCGCTCTTTTTATTCTTATTGGTTCTTCACAACCAATCTTAGATAACTTTCCTGACATGAGAAGATGGGCTTAGATTTTACTGGTGTTTTCTCATTTAAATCTATTTATTTAAATTTGGTTTCTGAAGCTAGAGTGGAAAATTTTCCGTGGAGGTTTATTTGGAAAGCTTGCATGTTTTATGTGGAGACTGTACCGAGACACAAGATCATATATTGCTTCACTGTAAAGTTGCGCATCATGTATGGATGGCCTTGACTCCAAACGCATATTATGCATGGGTTGTTCCTGAGTCTTTGTATGCTCTAGCTGTTTCTTGGCCAAACTTATCAAGTCCTTCATTTTATTTTCATTTTCAAAAATATATACTAATTTCATGAGAAGCTACACATACACAAACTTAACCTTACTTTTATGTTTTTCATGACAGGTCACAAGATCTTGTCAGTATATATATATATAACCCATTTTACTAGTCAATATAATTTTGAAAATAACAAAAAATTGAATGAAATTCAACATATGAGCGGAGGGAAAATTGGGCACGGCCAAGATGAGATGTTGGAGTAAACTGTAAGTTGTATTTTAGTTAATAATAAATATAGGTACTCATTAATAGCAAATTCTTGATACGACTCATATTCAACGGTATGTTAGAGTCATGTGTAGGATGGGAAAGTGAAGTTATCCACTATATATAGTTCAAGGAAGATGATAATTGAAGTTCGAATTCGAATTCTATGATAATCTCTTCGTGACAAATATTACAAATCTGGACTAGGTCCCGGGTTTTTTCTGTATTTGCGGTTTTCCTCGTTAATAAAATTTGTGGTGTTTGTGTTATTTGTTTTCCGCATTATCTTTATTTATATAGTTGAAATATCACAGGTTGTGCGTGGTTCAATCTTGAGAATGAAAACTAGAGTTTGATATAGCAAAGATTGTGATTACACATAGCTATTTCCAATGTTTTTCATCTTGCATCTTTTTAGTTTTATTTTTTCTAATTTCTAGAGTTGTTAGAAGATGAAATTTCAGTATGTAATCATCGATAAAGATGTCAAGGCCAAGTCCTCAATCCGAGCATATGAATGGGTATGTTAGATTCTTTATCTTTTGGCTTAACTTTTCATTCTTCATTGATGGTTTATGTCGAGGATTGGGATATGCGGATCACAATTGTTCCAACTAGTTCCTTCGCAGGGAAGTGGTTGGGTTGAAGAATAGTGTGGTTGGAAAGATCATCTTCGAACAAGATCATCCAACCTTGTTGTTGTTTTTAATCTATCACCACATATTTGAAACCAATTCATTGCATTCATTTTCCTAGAGACTTACATTTCAAAGAGAAATCCCACTTTGAATTTTCAACTAAATAGATTGTTGAGCCTGATTTCCTACCACCAATTTTATCCCAGAAGCAATTCCTAGCCCATCGCCAGTTAAAATTTCATAAATTAGTAGATGATAATTAATTTGTTTCGAACCCATCAAATTCAGCCACCAGAAACTAACCACTCTCCAATGAAAAATACTAGATTTCCGCTACCTCGGTGGGACAGCCGACCAAATAAATCGGCGCCAAAGTATCATTTTTCCTGATACGGAGCGAAAGTATCATTTTTCGTGACACAAAATGAAAGTATCATTTTCTCTGACATGGGGGGAAATATTATTTTTCTAGACACGACGTGAAGATATAATGGGAAATATGTAAGCCTAATTATACATAGGTAAGCCTATTTATACATGTCAAAAAAGAAACGTACTCTGGCCTCATAAGAAGGACAAACGGATGCGTTAAATGGGAATAGGTGGTAACGCCTGGTATTGATGGGATTTGATAGAATTGATGTCCCTAATGAAAGAGCGTTTCACCATCGCTTCTTGCATTTACTAACCATCTTATTATTATTGCACTATCTTGAAATGGGCATTTATGTATGTCGCACGCTATAAACCACCAAACCAATACCCTAATTAGCATCCCCTAGTTTGTGTTGATGTATCGAATGTTTGGGAAATATGTAGCATGTTGTTGTGTCTTGGAAAGTCAAGCACTTGATTCAGAGTTATCTGAGTCGGATATCATTTTGTACCTGACTTGTTGGTTACATATCTAATTGGATTCAAAGTCTTCACTCACTCTAAGAATTACTAACAATTCTTTAGTCGGATGTTATGAGTCAAATTCACATTTAATTAAAAAAATCTAGATGAGTTAGATCCAGAAAAAAGAAAGAAAATATGAACAAATATATACTATCCAACCATAAAGAATGTTTAGGGAAGTAAATGATGTCGAATTAGCTATCCAACTGCCATTGGACACAAAAGTTAGAGTGGTTCTAAACCTTGGGAAAAAAACTAGTCCAAAACCAACTAGACCTAGTGAAGGATCAATAATCTTACCTAAATGTCATGGCCCCAGCAAAAATCATACTCCCTCCATCCGAATTTAGTTGATAAATTAGGTTTGCTAAAATTATTAAGGAAATAAACTTATTTTTACATACATCATCAATCTCCCAGATTTTTTGTTGAATATACTAGTTTTTACTTCCTAGTTTTTAATTTCTTTTTTATGATAAAGTATTTTAGGGAGAACTATGAGAATTTTCTGATATATTTTTGCTAACAAAAAACAATTTTATCAACTAAATCCAGGCAGAGGGAGTATTATGTTTCTCATACCTCGTACTCTTGGGTCTGATTCATAATCTGAATCTGACTCGATACCTAATTCGGTTTGAGTCAGATGTTAAATCATTTGTATTTTTCTTTTTCGGATGTCTGGCTCGAAATGTGACTCAGGTTATACATCTGATTCAAAACTTTCTGAGTCGACTATCATTTCTGAGTCAACTACTAATTAATATGCGCGTATACCATGCACCAAGTTCCTCTTCTACTCGGATTTATTTTTGGCGAGTCTTTATTTAGGAAATTGATTCCAAAAATAATTTTAAGAGTTTTATTTATGGTAAATTCTTTTTACATGTTTTTGAAGAAAACCAAAACCAAAGTTGATTCACAAGTATCTTTTCCTATAAATACAACTCGAAATTTTGTTTTCAATACACCGAAAAAATTCTTCTTTCGTTCTTGGGTTTCTCCATACGTTTTACATCCATCCCCGTTGTTGAGTTCGAAGAAAGGGTAACTTGTGTTGTGCTAACTCAAGTTATATCAGGCATTCTTATCCCGGACACATCTTCCCTGTGAGGGGTTTAGCATTAATCAACTCGAGTATACCAGCGAACTAATGTGTTATGGACAACTTGTTGAACCAGTGATTCTTCCTTCGTCAAGTTGTTTCGGTAGAGTTGTCTCAAATTAGTTCTTTACATATTATTTTGATACATCTAACGTGCTGTTCATTGTTGCAAGATCACATTAACAACAATTATGCTATAAAATGTCTTGGTCTACTAGATTTTTCCTTTACTGGTAACAGTAATTTCCACCATTGTGCAGCAGCCAGTCGGTTTAATTTGAGCTCAATGCCCAAAATTGACTTTACATGAGACAAATACATGAAACCAGTTTTTCTCAATTTCGTTGGTATGAGAGTTTCCTGTGCATCAAGTAGAAAGACATAAATTAGAAATTTCGCAACAATTTCAATAACAACGTTCCATATTTTACAAGGCTATGTTGCAGAAGCGGCCTGCAGCAGCATTATATGGATTGCTAAAAGAACTGAAGATAAGGGACACCTAAGTCGTTATAATACACGCCTCACATACAAAATTTATCACCTGCGGTCAGAAATGAAAAAGTGAAAGGGAAACGCAAGATAATATTTGCCAATCTGATACTGCTCTTTCTAAATGGGCACGAGTTCCTCTTGCACTCAACATATACCCGAGGAAACAAAACTTTGTACGAGTTCCTAAAGTGGTAGTAGATGATGGATGAAACAATCAGACGTTTCATATATCTCATAACCCTAAAGTTCAACAATTACCATTGAAACCAGAAAAGATTGTCTACTTAAAAAGGAAAGAATCGAGGAAAGTATTATAAAAGTGAGAGACAGATATTCATCACTAATGATATTATTAATGCTTACTGATAATATTTAGGGTTAAATTCGTTAAAATAAAGAGGATACAACTAACGGAAACCTACATCTAAATAAGCCACTGCAAATATAATGACACGAAATTGCAGGTTCCATAATCCACAAATCAATTACATTTGGACTGCAGTTTCATTTCTCTATCTCCCTCCGCAATTTTAGAGAAAGACTGCCTTCCCCGTTGCAATGCCCACATATAATTGTCTCACATGTAACATCATTGAGTTGAATTCCATTTTCCAGTTAAATTCTTGCACACGGCCCCTTGATCAGCATAAGGGATATCAATACTCTTATCAGTCAGGATCATAGACCCGATTGAGATCTGAAAAGTTGCTGCAGTGGTTTGATTTTATGCAAAGGATTCCACATTAATCTGTAAACATGATTCCATCACTTGTTGTCATGCCCCCTTGTTGCTGACATCCGAAAGTTTGTTGGGTTCTGAAATTCGAATGATTTCCTTGTAATGTTAAATACTCATTTTTTCAAGGAGAAAAGACTAGTCAATAATAACTATCATTTCTGAGTCAACTACTAATTAATACTCCCTCCGTCCACTTTTAGGTGTCCGCTTTGACTTTGTCAAGATATTAAGGAAATCATATGAAATGTCATGACTAGCCTTTGACTAGCATATTTAATATTATGTTATTACCAAAATTAAAATTATTAATGTTAAAAATTCTAATTTGGATAGTATTATTGTTTTAGGAAATATTGTAAAAAAATATAAGCAAATCTATACTTTTATTTAAACCCATAAATGTTACAATATTGTTTTAGGAAATATTGTAACTACCTATAATTGTTTTTATTTAAAAAATGAATGACAATTAATATAAAAATATATTGAATGAATTTTTTTCTTATATATGGTAATGACATTTATGATTTTGAATTAAGTTTTTATTACAAATGATTTTATAATTATAAAAAAGAAAGGGTATATTTGATAGTTTAAGGGAAAAGTATGTCTATAAACAAAGCAGACAGTTAAAAGCGGACATACCAAAGTAGAAATTAGGACAGATAAAAACGGATAGAGGGAGTAATTTTTAATTTAGATTTGATGAGTCAGATTGATTCAGATGTAACTAAAAAATCTAGATGAATCAGATCCAAAAGATCTATTCAGCCGGGATGAAAATGAAGCAACTTGTTACTTAGTGTTTGGAGAAAGGGATTTAAAATTATCACGGGCCATCTTTAAAAACTGATTTGGAGAAAGGGATCATGCGACATTGCTAATAGGGGAGGTGATACCAAATTTCTTTCCACCTTGAAACAAGAGGTAATATATAAATGAAGCTGAAACTTAGTGTTTCTATATAGATTTCAACTTTAATTAACCCAAACTAACGCCAAGTCTCTTACACCCATCAATGCTTGTGAGTTGTGAATGAAAGAAATGAGATCTAATCCTTTTCCAGAAAAAAAAAATGAAAATTAACCATTACTTAGAAATGTTCTTATTTCTTTGAAATTTGAGTGAATCTTTGAAAAATGCATGTTTCATTCTTATTTGAGTTGTTTCCAGAATCCACAAAATAGTTACATTTGGACTGTGGTATCTTCCTCTCCAGCTTTACAATACCCACATATAAGTGTCTCACATGTAACAACATCGAGTTGAATTAGCTTTCCCCGTCAAATTCTTGGCAGCATCCCCTTCATCAGTGTAATTGAAAGTAATAGTCTCTTCTGAGTCATGCTCATAACCCCACTGAGGTCCAAAAACTTGCTGCAGAAGTTTGACAATGTGCTTAGGCCTCTTCCTATGCAAATGCCAAAAAAATGGTGTTTGGCATGCCAGGTGGAATGCCAAACCATTTGTGTCACTATGGTGAAACCGCAGAGCGATCGAATCCCTAGCGAGCGATATTTTCAACATCGCCGGAGATGTTATTAATATCGCCAGCGATAAAAACTTTATCGTTGTCGAAATTGTTAATAATGCTCGCTAGAAAGAATATCGTTGGCAGTACAATGGTTATCACCAAGTAGTTATTCTGCAACGGCTAGTTCCCCATGGTTCCTATATATACGCAATTTTACATCGAAAAAAAACTCACACCTGCTTCATTCTTAATTTTAAGCTTCATTTAAAATTGATATTACTCCTTCATTCTCAATTTTAAGCTTCATTTACAATGTCGAGATCCAATGAAGAAAGAGATATTATGAATAGGTTCAGGTTACATCAAGAAAGTTATCGTATGAGGTTGCAAGAAATTGATGAAGAGGAAGCTGAAGATGATAAACTAATCGAAATTTTGATGCTTGTACACACGGGTCAAATACTAAGAGTTCCAGAGCCCAAAGAAGTATTATCAAGAAGATATACATATCGAGGGAGGGAATTTTACCATCAGAAGCTCATGCACGATTATTTTCTTCCCAATTGTGTATACTCTGATCAAAATTTTCAAGGTCGATTTTGCATGCCTCGTCATCTGGTTAAAAAGATTATTGAAGAGATTTGTCGAGTGGAACCTCAATTCAATTATCAGTTTGATGCATTGAATATTAGAGGTCATAGTCCTGAACAAAAAGTTACTTCGGCTTTAAGGATTCTAGGTTATGGCACTCCAGTGGATGCGAATGATGACTACCTTCGTATGGGTAAAACAACTTCTTACACTTACCTTTCGTTGTTCTGTGAAGTAATTATTAATCATTTTGGTCCTGAATATTTACGCAAACCAACCGACGAAGATGTTAGACAAATATTAAGGGAAAATGAGGAAAGGGGATTCACAGGAATGCTAGGTAGTCTCGATTGTATGCATTGGGTATGGCATGGATACCCTGTTTATTGGGCTGGTCAATCTAAAGGTCATTATCCAAAACTAACAGTTATCCTTGAAGCTGCTGCTTATTATGATTGTTGGATATGGCACGCTTTTTTTGGTCTTCCGGGTTCACAAAATGATATTAATGTTTTGCACAAGCTCTGTTTGAAGATTTGAAGTATGGAATTTCTCCTTCTGTCGGTTTCATGATCAACGGACATCAGTACACTCATGGCTATTATCTTGCAGATGGTATCTACCCAAAATGGTCCACCTTGGTTCAATGCTACCGTCAGCCTCCTGCTGGTGCATTGGGCCTTTCATACCGATATTTTAACGATGCCCAAATGGCACCGAGGAAGGATGTGGAACGCGTTTTGGAATTTTGAAGAGGAAGTTCGCTATCATTTGTGGCCCATATCGTGGGTTGAGTCCTCGTGAAATGCATAAGACTATGCTCACTTGCATAATTCTTCATATCATGGTAATTCAGGAAACTCGGCGTGATTCAGATTGGATTAACTATGATGATGAAGATTTGAGGCCGGAGATTCGACCTGAAAGAGGCCTCCCTGCAAGGAATTATGGTCAAATGACTAACTACATTCAGAACCGTAATTTGTATGACCAGTTAAGAGATGATCTGAGATTGAATATTTGGGCAGAGCATGGAAGATGATTTAATGTATTTTTCTTCAGTTTAAGTAATGTCTATTATTTTTAATGTTTTATCTTAAGATGATTTTATGTATTTTTCAACATTTCATTTCAAAGTCATGATAAACTTCAACATTTCATTTCCAATTAATATTAAAAATTAAACTAAAAGATTAAAACTTAAACTGCTACTGTCAAATTCGATTATAAACTTAAACTATAAACTTAAACTAAAAGATTAAAATGTAAACTTAAAATGCATAAACAAACATTAATCTATCGGAATTATTTCATCAAACTCATCATCAGTTCCATCTTCATTAGTAAATCCAGCTTGCTTTTCAACCTGTGCTTGAATCCTGTCAAATTCGATTTGCCACAAATATTTTTGTTGGTCGTTCATAATTGAGGTGTTATCTTGAAGAATGTTATGCTTGTCATAGTCAAACTGGAATTTTTCTTGAGAAAGACGACTTTTCTTACACTCCCGGTTTTGAATTTTCCTTTCAATGGATCTTTCCTTCGCGACGGTATTTTGATGTTCCATAAACTCCGCCATGTTAAACCCTCCGGAACTCCCTCCTCCTAGAGCTAATTTTCTAGCCAGTTTTGCCCGATTCCTCCCAGGAAGTTTTCCCTTATTATTACCATCAACATAATTATTGAAAACTACGTTTGAATTTGAGCTTGTAGGGGTATCTGGTGAAGAATTTGATGGACCTTGTGAAAATGGTGAAGAATTTTGTGTTGAGGGAGAGGAATTATATGGTGACTGTTCAGGTACTATTTGATTTTTTTCTAATTGATCGGGATTATATTTGGTCAAACTCTTCAAAATATGATAACAACTTTCGAAATTAAACTGTTTACCATGTTTTCGTTGCCAATCTGTACGAACCTCTCTTTCAAAATCAACATCAGTCTGACCACTATCCTTTCCTTTTATCTTGGCTTGCATTATCAATGCAGCATAAGCGGCTACTTCCCGGTTGATTACAATGAATTGTTCTGCCAATCCTTTTGCATCACGATTATTGATGTTCATGGTTTGTTCCTCATATTTTTGAAATATATTATCCCACATGGTGTTACCTTGTTGTTGTGCACCTCCGATACAATCTTGGGTAAAAACAAAATAATTACGACAAATACATTCATCTTCTATCATGCTGTATTTTGTACCACGGACTCGGTTCTTCTTACCTTTGCCTTGAGTGGGTTCTTGTGAATCCATTTTACAAGAAAATATAATTGTAGAAGAGCTATGATAGTTTTAGATTTGAAAAAGATTGAGAAATTAAGAAATTCTAGAGAGATTTAGAATTTCTGGTGTGAGTTGAAATGAGTTTGAAATCACGTATTTATATAGTGGGGAAATTGCGGCCATTAGATGAAGATCTGCAGAGTGATTATCATACCAGCGAGCAATAGCTTGACCGTCGCTGGAGACAGGAAGACCATCGAGCGATATGCTGTCCATCGAGCGACAAAGACTCTATTGCTCGCTGGAAACTCTGTCGTGTATGTGAGTTTGGAAGTTTGGCATACCCATAGTGGATGCATATATGCCAAATACATGAGTTTGGCATATGCATAGGAAGAGGCCTTAGTGTTACAAACATGCTTCCATCATTTGTTCTCATGCTCTCTGTACACATGCTTGATGCTTCCTTCATTTGAGTGTAATGTAACATTATCACTTAAGGTTCTGCAATTCAAATTATTTCCTTATAATGTTAAGACTTATCTTGACAGGGAGAAAAGGCTAATCAAATAGCACACATTCAAACCATTATTGTAAACTAATCAGTACGTATAAACGAGAAGCATCTTGCATTTCTACACAGTCTGAATTACAAAGCAATGATGCTAAAAAAAAATAAAAAAATAAATGAGAACATTGTAGAAGTAAGGCAGACAATTTTGATCACAATATCATAACAAACTAACTAAATAACTTATACCTTACGCATATCAAAATCACAATGTAATGAATGCGACCGGAACATGGAACATGGAACCAGTCTTCTTAATAATACTGAGTCTTGCTCCTAACATCAAAAATTTTATAGGGTCAAATGCATATTATGCCTACAATTGGTCAAATGTCATTTCCAAACTAAGATTTCTCGACTACACATGCAATTCAATTATCTTAACTAACATCCTGTATCCATAGATTTTAACTTAAGACCAGCAAAAACTACACTCATCTACAAAGCTCAAAGTAACAAGTGAAAAATGATAATTTAAAACCAGAAACTATTATAAATATGAACAAGAATATATTATCCAACGATAAACAATGTTTAGGTCAATAAATGATGTCCAATTAGCTATCCAACTGCCATTAGACAAAAAAGTTAGAGTAGTTCTAAACCTTGGAGGAAAACTTGTCCAAAACCAACTAAACCTAGCGAAGGATCAATAGACTTACCTAAATGTCATGGACCCAGCCAAAATCATACTCCCACCATCCGAATTTAGTTGATAAATTAGGTTTGCCAAAATTATTAAGGGATTGAACTTATTTTTACATTCATCGATCTCCCAGATTTTTTGTTTAATATACTAGTTTTTACATCCTAGTTTTTAATTTATTTTTTATGATAAAGAATTTTAGGGAGAACTATGAAAATTTTCTGGTACACTTTTGCTAAAAAAAAAACAAAAACAAATTTATCAACTAAATCTAGATAGAGGGAATATTATGTTTCTCAAACCTTGTACTCTTGGGTCTGATTCGTAATCCGAACCTGACTCGACACCTAATTCGGTTTGAGTCAGATGTTAAGTCTTTTGTAATTTTCTTTTTCGGATGTCTGGATCGAGATGTGACTCAGCTTATACATCTGGTTCAGAGCTTTCTGAGTCAACTATCATTTCAGAGTCAACTGCTAATTAATAATTTTTCATTTAGATTTGATGAGTCAGATTCAGATGTAATTAAAAAATCTAGATGAATCATATCCAAAAGAGTCTATTCGGCCAGGAAGGAAAAGAAGCGACTTGTTACTTTAGAATTTTGCAAAAATTACCATGGGCCTGCTTGAAAAACTAATTTGGAGGAAGAGATCATGCAACGTTGTAATAGGGGAGGCGATACCAAATTTCTTTCCATCTTGATACAAGAGGTAACAAATAAATGAAGCTAAAACTTAGGATTTGTTTGGTAAAATTTATGATTATCTGTTTATGATTATAGATAATCATAAATTGATAAATGATTTTGATATAATCATTTTCCAAACAAATTTTTCCGAACACTTTTTTCAAATAATTGATTATCATAGAATGATAATCTCGAAAAGGAGAAGAAAGAACAATGATCTACGATATTATTTTAGTCATATGTTGTTTTGATGTCTCTCTCTTGATAGTTTAGGGAAAATAAGAAGAAAAAATTCAATTTGAGTTTCCTAGAAAAAATAATTGATTTATTACAATAAATTTTCAAAACAACTTTTTCATGTTTATGGAAATAATGAATTTTTTCAATTATGATTAAAATAAAGAATTATTATAATGGTTACCAAACTGTTTATGGGTAAAAAACTGCCGATTTTGGTAAATTCCGTAGATGGATGAGAAGACTGGTTTAAAATTCTAAACAAATGTGCTGCAATGAGCACTTTTTAGATTCGAGAGATCAACCTGTATAATTCTGGCCTAAACCAAGAAATGGCCATTCCAGACTTGCTTCTGTCACAAAGTGAAGGAGAATTGTTGATTTGGGGAGGGAAGCGAAGAAAGTGTTGAGAACAGAATAGTTCTGGAAGAGTAGTGTCTCGACTTGTATCAGAAAGTGAAAGCTTCGGAAGCTTGCAAGAGATAAAATCTTTTTGGAGAGCTTGCAAACTTGCCTTTTCTGAGAGTGTTGTGTTTTTCTCTTGACCGAGACTTGTTGTCTAGTGGATAGGTAAGACCTATTTATACAATTCGATATTGAAACGTACCCTGGTCTCATCAAGGAAGAGAGTAAAGGGTGAAATAATGGGAGGAGGTGGTAACCGCATGGTGTTTATGGGTGAAAACGTTTTCCCCATTATTTCCTCATTTATTTGACCGCTTTATTCTTATTAACGCTTTTTTAATGCGATCGTAGTGTACGCTGCACGCTGTGACCGCCAAACCAAGACCCTGGAAAGCATCCCCCAGTTTGTGTGGATGTCTCGAGTGTTGGTTGCACCTTGAGTGCAAGTGGAAATGCCAGGCTGCAATTGGCGCGTATGGCATGTGCGGAATTACTGGGTTGCAGATTGTACCTTGATTGCAAGTGGCAATGCCAGGATGCAAGTGGCGCGTGTGGCATGTGCCAATGGGATGTGCGGAATTCCTTGGTTGCAGGATGCACCTTGAGTGCAATTGGAAATGCCAGGCTATAAGTGGTGCGTGTGGCATGTGCGGAATTCCTTGGTTGTGGGTTGCACCTTGAGTGCAAGCTAGGCTGCAAGCGATCATGTTGGCATGAGCCAATGGAACGCACGTCCAAGTTGTCCCTAGGTTGCGAGGTTTGCAAGCTAGGCTACCAGCAATCATGTTGGCATGTTCCAATGGCACGCATGACCAAGTTATCCCTAGGTTGCACGGTTTGCAAGTTAGGCTACCAGTGATCATTTTGGCATGTGGCAATGGTACGCACGTCCAAGTTCACCCTAGGTTGCATGGTTTGCAAGTTAGGCTACCAGCGAGCATATTGGCATGTGCCAATGGCATGCGTGGCCAATTTGGCCTAGGTGGTTTGCAAGCATAGGCTACGAGCGAGCATGTTGGCATGTGCCAATAGTATGCATGGCCAATTAGACATGGGTTGCACATCTTGGGAAGTTGGAAGTGGGCGCTAACTTGGCATGTGCCAACGACACGTGGCGTCTTGGTCCCTTGGTTGCATGGTTTGGCAAGATGGGAAGAGGGTGCTTTTGGCATGTCGCAGCTAGCTTGGCTAGGTGCGTGACCAAGCTAGGGTTTTAGGCCAAAGGCCATGAGGGGACCTTAGACGACCATGATTTTCTCCTGGGATTGAAGGGCAACCGTTGATTGTTGCACGCCTTCACTTTGGTAGCCGTAAGGGGAATGCCGGTATGGTGGTGCGGATAGGTCCAAGGTAAGGGTGTTTGGCATGGCGTGGTGTGACTAGCATATCTAGGGCCAAGGCAGAGTGTGTTTGGCATGGCGCGTCTAGGTCCAAGGTAAGGGTGTTTGGATTGGCGTGGTGTGACTAGAATAGCTAGGGCCAAGGCAGAGTGTGTTTGGCATGGCGCGGCTAGCTTGGGCTAGGTGTGGCTGGCGTGATTTTCCATTGGCACGGAGGTGCGGCTAGCATGGTTGGCATGCTTTGGCGCGGTTGTTGTGGCTGGCATGATTTTCCATTAGCACAGAGGTGTAGCTAGCATGGTTGGCATGCTTTGGCGCGTTTGGTTTTGCTGGCATGATTTTCCATTGGCACAGAGGTGCGGCTAGTATGGTTGGCATGCTTTGGCGCATTTGGTGTGGCTGGAATGATTTGCCATTGGCATAGAGGTGTGGCTATCATGGTTGGCATGCTTTGGCGCGGTTGTTGTGGCTGGCATGATTTTCCATTGGGACAGAGGTGCGGCTAGCATGGTTGGCATGCTTTTGCGCGGTTGGTGTGGATGGAATGATTTTCCATTGGCATAGAGCTGCGGATATCATGGTTGGCATGCTTTGGCGCATTTGTTGTGGCTGGCATGATTTGCCATTGGCATAGAGGTGTGGCTAGCAGCGCGGTTGGTGTGGCTGGCATGATTTTCCATTGGGACAGAGGTGCGGCTAGCATGGTTGGAATGCTTTGGCGCGGTTGGTGTAGATGGAATGATTTTCCATTGGCACAGAGGTGCGTCTAGCATGGTTGGCATGCTATGGCGCGTTTGGTGTGACTGGCATGATTTTCCATTGGCACGGAGGTGCAACTAGCATGGTTGGCATGCTTTGGCACGTTTGGTGTGGCTGGCATGATTTTTCATTGGCACAAAGGTGCGGCTAGCATGGTTGGCATGCTTTGGCGCAGTTGGTGTGGATGGCATGATTTTCCTTTGGCACAGAGGGGAATTAGGGTTTTGCTCGTTGTAACCCTAATTTGAAAAAATACACCCCATTAATTACTGACTACATGTATTAAATGTTCTAATAAATGTGTCACCGGTGACATTAGGTTATTCGGGGTTTTACAATTTTACCCTGTGTCTAAAAACCACCATCAACACAAACGCATATAGAATCCATTATAATCTGCATAATGGATTATGGGCTGATAATCCATTAAAATAATGGTTACCAAACATCCCCTTAGTGTTTCCGTATAAATTTCAGCTTTAATTAATTCAATTTTTTTTCTGCACTTTTCAAGTTCCTCTGATTCATGGTTTTCTGAACTGTAGTCTTCGTATTTGGCCTTTAAGTGAAATCCTTACTTGTTTTGACAACCTTGATACTAACAACAATTATGCGTAAGTTCCACCATCTGGGCACCATCCATTCGGTATGATAAGAGCATAAAATTTTTCAATTTGCTAATAATATCCATAGCAACTAAATGTTCATTCCATTCTAGCATAATGTACAGACGTTTTGATCGGTGTACAGATGTTATATTTGTCGTGATTCCGAGTATCTCAGTGGATAAAAATGCCACTAACAATCAATTCATGTACTGGTTCATATATGTATACCTATATATGTGCATGTACGACCACAAAAAAGAACACATCTAAATAATATGAAACTGCATGTTTCCTTCTGATTTGAGTTGTTTCCGGAATCCACAAATCTGTTAATTTGAACTGTGGTATCTTCCTCTCCATATTTACAATACCCACATATAGTGTCTCACATGTAACAGCATCCAGTTGAATTCCATTTCCCAGTCAAATTCTTGGTCGCAACCCCTTCATCAGTTTAATTGAAAGTAATAGTCTCTTCCGGGTCATGCTCATAACCCCACTGAGGTCTGAAAAGTTACTGCAGAGGTTTGACAATGTGCTCTCAGTGTTACAAACATGCTTCCATCATTTGTTCTCATGCTTTCTGTACACATGCTTGGTGCATCCTTCATTTGGGTGTAATGTAACATCATCACTTAAGGTTCTGCAATTCAAATGATTTCCTTATAATGTTAAGACTTGTCTTGACAAGGAAAAAGGATAATCAAACAGCATACATTCAAGCAATTATTATAAACTAATCAGTACTTAGAAACGAGAAGCATCTTGCGTTTCTACACAGTCTGAATTGCAAAGCAATGATGCTAAAAAAGAAAAAGAAATGAGAGAGCATTGTAGAAGTAAGGCAGACAATTTTGATCACAATATCATAACAAACTAACTAAATAACTTATATCTTACGCATATCAAAATCACAATGTTATGAATGCGACTAGAACATGGTACCAGTCTTCTTAATAATACTGAGTCTTGCTCCTAACATCAAAAAGTCTCTAGGGTGCAATGCATATTATGCCTACAATTGGTCAAATGTCATTTCCAAACTAAGGATTTCTCGACTACACATGCAATTCAATTATCTTAACTAACATCCTGTATCCATAGATCTTAACTTAAGACCAGCAAAAACTACACTCATCTACAAAGCTCAAAGCAACAAGAGAAAACTGATATTTTAAAACCAGAAACTATTATAAATTTAAAAACAGTAAAAACTAAAATAAATTGGAAAATGACTAACTTACTTCCATTAATAACTCTATATGACCAAAGAGAGGATTCTACTAGGTCACATTGGTTCTAACTTACTTGCATTAAATAACTCTATGTATAGCATGTTTCCTTCTGGTTTTAGTTGTTTTCCGAATCAACAAATCAATCACATTTGGACTATGTATTGGACTATGTATCTTTGTCTCCAGCTTAAAGTGTCTCATATGTAACAGCCTTCATCAGGGTAATCAAAAGTAATAGTCTCTTATGGGTAATGCTCATAATCGCGCTCAAGTCTGAAAAGTTTCCTCAGAGGTTTGATAAAGTGCTCAGGGTTGTTAACATGCCTCCATCATTTGGGTGTAACGTTTGTCACTTAAATTTCTGCAATTCAAATGGTTTCCTGATAATGTTAAAACTTGTTTTGACAAGAAGAAAAGACTAATCAAACAGCATACCCTTCATCAATTATTCTAAACTAATCAGAACACAAAGGAACAACCAGCATCTTGTGTCAAAGCTCAAAGCAAAAACTAATAACTTGAAACCAGACACTAACAGAATTGAAAAAACAGTAAAAAATCTAAAAAGCTCAAAGCAAAAATAATAACCTGATGAAATAAGGAACTAAGCAAAAATACTTACCATTTTTTTTAACACCATTATCACCTGTACAAACTCAGGTTCTGGGTTACGCTAGCGTACCAACCAAAAACCTGCACACAAAAAAAACTTTTCATGAGCCTAATCGAACAATAGAAAAGTATGGAAACTAAAAATAAAAAAAACCCAAAAAAATTTAATTAAATGAAGAGATTACCCAAACAGCAGGAGCGAATCCAGTATTGCAGAAGTTAAAAAACTGAATTTTGAGAGGAGAAATCATTGTGTGAAATTGTGAATGGATCGACCACAAAACAGGTTTCATCTTCATCTTCTGAAAGTTTGAGAGGTATAATGAGAATAGTGGTAATACTAAGAACGATGTTCAGATCGGTGAGAGATAAAGATGTTACTGAAGAATCCATTATCATCATCCAGAAAAACTTTTTCACATAAATTTTCAGATCCGAAACAAAACAAGAAGAAAAAATGGTTTCAGAAAGGTGAAGCTGGGCGGCGGAGGATATATAGGGTTCCTTATATTTTAGGGTATCAGAAAAGATAGATAGAATCTGACGGTTGGAAACGTTACGGCAATCGGATATCCCCACACAACAGCCAGGTCATGCCAATTTGCTAATACATATCCAATTTTACAGCATTGGTACACCCCAAACAATTTAGTACCCATTATTACTAGTATGGAAGCCACTCCAGCTGCAGTTAGTGCACAATGTTTGATTTTGCTATCACTGAAAATTGCAGGTTGTTGCGCATGCCAAATCCAAGTACCTGAGTAGCCTACATTCATGGCGTATATTTGTGGATCCTCACCACCTCTTGAACGTACACACAACTTGTTAGATTTAATATTGGGACTCATAATATTGCTCATTACGTCTTTGCCACCCGAAATTTGCTTACTTAACCAAAATCAACAAGAAGGAGAAAATATAATACTACTGGACTTCTGGAGTACTGGCCTATTGTTTGAGTTTTACCAATTTTTCATTGTTGTTACTGCTGCTGCAAGTACTGTTGTTGGCATAGGGTTATGTGTGGTAATGTTGATGGGTAGTCCCATATTGCGGTATACCAGCTAAGTTGGCTTTGTATTTATTTCGATTCTTTTCCTATAGAAAAGTTACTTATTTTTCTTCCATATATTTAATCAAAGGAAAGAAATAACGTTATTTACGTTTCCATTTGCGTTAGGTGTTGTTAAAGGCTACTTCATGGTTTCTGTAATTGTACTCTGGCTTTGAGTGAAAAGCGTTACTTGTTTTCATTTATATCTTTGGCGGACCACTCAAATGATTCAGATATCTCATAACCCCAGAGTTCAATAATCAAAATGAAAACAAGAGATGTCTTAATAAGTTCAAAAGAAAGAATCCGAAAGTCTTATAGAACTAAGAGAGAGACATACACATCACTAACAATATCTATCGGAAGGAAGCTTACTGATAATCTTTTCAATCTAAATTTGTTGAAAACAAGAGGATACATCTGATGAAACCTAAACCAACATCAAAATCTATAAATCAATCACATTTGAATTACAGTTTCATTGCTTCATCTCCCAACTCTACAACTCCAGAGCAAGACTTAATTCCCCAGTTTTACAATGCCCACAAATTCTAAATAACATAGAGTTGAATTCCATCTCCCAGTTAAATTCTTGCACAAACATGGAAATAATAGTCTTACGAGATTTGATCGTAACCCCGCTGAGGTCTAAAAAGTTGCTGCAGAGGTTTGATAAAGTGCACAAGGTTTAAAAAGTGCTCAAGCTGTAAACATGCATCCATGAGTGCTGAATCCGTAAACAATTTCTTCGGATTAACGTCATCACTCAAAAATCTGCAAGTCAAACGATTTCCTAATAATGATAAGACTTGAGAATAGACAAATCAAACAGCACACTCTTCAACAATTACTCTAAACTAAATAGTACACAAAATACAAACAAACATTGTTGCGTCTCTACACAGTCTGAATTACAAAACAATTAATAATGCTTAAAGAAAGAAATGAGACAATCTTGATCACAATATCATAACACAATAAATAGATACCCTTTCTGAAATTTACGCATATCAGAATCCAATTTTGTGATTATCACCCGAACATAGTTCATACCACTCTTGTTAATACTATGTCACGTTCCTAATATCCAAAAGTTTCTAGGGTGTAATGCATGAGGTTCTGCATGCAATTCATCGATGACAATTCCAAAGTAAGTATTACTGAATTACAAATTCAATTCAATTCTTATCCTGTATCCATAGATTATAACTAAAAAAAAACAACAAAGAATACACTCATTTACAAGGCACAAAGCATCGATCAAAATCTGATAACAATTTAAAACCAAAAACATTATAACTTACTTACATTTGATAATCTGTATAATCAAAGTGTTGCACCAAATCTGATGCACGATATCAAATTTGTATGGCAATCACGTAGTCAGGTCGGGATTAGCTTTACAAAAATAAAAAAAACTGCACACAAGAAAACTATTATAAGCCTAAAATCAAACAATATACAAATTAATGAAAACCAAAAAAAATAAATACCCTAAAAATATTATAAGGGAATGAAGAGTATTTGTTACAATTCTTTTGTTGCAGTAAGGATCCTTTCTTTCCATATTTTTAATCTAATGTTGTATGTCATCTGAAGCATTACACCCAAACCAATAAAGCTGAAATCTTGGTGTTTTCCTTTGGATTTTGTGTTCGACTTGCATCAATTCAGTTCCCTGGCCCTATCCAAGTGCATGTACGACCAAAACAAATACGCCATAATTTGTATATGAGTTGAGGACTCGTAACTACTCAATTCTCTACATATAAGGCCGTTTTACACACTCACACACTAACAAATTTTGGGAGACCAGCAAGCTAACGCCCCGCCTCTAACACCGATCATTGTTTGTGAACAAAATTCGCAATGCAATAACACCACCGTATGGTCTCTGACCTGACTTTGAAGTGAAAAATCAAACAAGTTTCATGAGCCTAAAATCAAGCAAAAAGACGAGTAATCATCAAAATAAAAATAAAAAAACTAAAAGAATATAACTGAATGAAGAGCTTGCCCAGAAACCACGTCCAAATCTGATAATGTCGGTTTCCACGAACTTGAATTTTGAGAGGAGAAATCATTGTGCTAGGAATCAACAACAACTACAACAAAATATTTCATCATCTTCATCTTCTGGCAGTTTTAGAGATATAATAATAATCAGAATAGTAGTAGCAGTTGCAAGATTGGCGTTCAGCTCAGGGACACATAAAGAGTTTACCGAAGAATCCATCATCAACCAGATGAATTTTTGCAGAAATTCTCAGATCTGAATCAACAAGAGAAAAATGTTGGTCTAGTGAAGGTGTAGACGGCGGAAGAGATATTATATAGAGGGTGCCCTATGCTTTTAGGGAACTATGAGACAAAGATGGATGATGGATGGATAGATATATGATCCGACGATCGGGAATGTTTTTAGGGTAATGGGATATCAGCTCATGCAACGTTGCTAAGGGGTACCAACGTTACTAAGGGGTAATGCGATACCAAACAATTTAGTACCCCTTATTAGGGAGTATTACCGGCTAGGCATTTTGAAGTAAGTGCGGCAGCCACTCCGACTCCAATTGATGCACAATGTTTGATTTTAATTCATTTTTACTACTATCACCGAACATTTGCTGGTTGTTGCGCATCTCAAATCCAAATACCTGAATATTCGTCATTACCTCTTTGCCACCCAACAATTTTCTTAGTGAACCAAAAACAAATTGGAATTAAATTTAAGTGTTGAAACTAATTTCTTATCAGTAACTTGTTTTTACCCA